>LOEQ01002713.1:213577-231193 GCA_001685075.1 Bramus lutescens
TCTCTCTCTCTCTGTCTCTCTGTCTCTCTCTCTGTCTCTCTCTCTCTCTCTCTCCAGCTAAAGAAATGTGTAGAAAACTCCAGTCAGTTGTTTTAGAAGAGTCTTTGTTTATACTTTCAGTTTTGAATGGGTCTACACTTCTCTCTTAGATCCGAGAGCGCCTGTATCAGCCTTATTTAGCCTGTACTATTAATGACTGGGAGACAAGAAAGCCTACTTTACCATGTATGAGGGTAGACAACAGGAATATGGGGTGTGCTCCTGGAGTTGCACCCATAATATCAAAATATAGACACTAGAAATAGGTCGGGAAAGCTGTAGATTATTTCTGATAGCCGCATGCATTGAGTCATGTGTGATGTGGAAGTGTCATATAGGCTGGGGGATTCCAATAAGGCAATGTGGAAAGAATATGGTCACTAGAACCAAATAAACTTGAAATCCAGTCCCTGCATTCCCAGTTACTACTATTTAGCTCTGAAATGGCACTTAGCTTCTCCAAGCTTTTATTTCCCTGTCTGAAAAATGGGACCTTTCACTTACTCGGCAGATTATAGAAAGAGTTATAAAGATTCTAGGTACAGAGCCCACCCAGGATAAATGGTCAACAAATGATCCCTAGCTTTACAGTGAAAGGGTTATTAAAGTAATTGGCAGCCTTAACCAAATGCTATGTATCTATAGGTACCTTGTGCATAGTATTTATTTTCTTACTTGCATTGTTATGCATGGGAATAAAAAGATAGATTCCAAAACATTTATTAGTTAAAAATCTGAAAGGCATCTTGAGAATCTTTTGGACTTTAATATTGAAGCAGGTGAAATAATTTATTTTTAAAATCAGCATTCTCTACCCTGTGCACCAGAGACTTTCATTTAATACATCTAGTATTCATTCAGAATAAATATGGAGTTCACTAAGAAATATTTGCATTCATTCTTTTGCTGTGAAGTTTTACCCTGGCCAGCTGAAACATTCTTCTAAGTTTTCAAAGAGACAAAGAAAACACAACCATACCATCTTCAAACAAAACCATTCCAAGTTAATTAACATATGCCCCCATAGTCCAGTAATGATATCAGTAAAGGATTATAACTATGCCTTACTTAATATATGTTGCACGTGTTTTTGATAGATTTTCATACTTTTTAATGTGTGAGGAGGAGGTAGAACATGTTCTATGAGTCAGACAAGCCTAGACTGTAGCATAAAGAGGAGCAGGAGCAGGCCTGGGCTGTCAGTCACTCATTTAACTTGAAAGAATTGTCCTTCTCCTTTGATATTCAGCCCATGACACTGATTCCTGGGAGGGAGTCTGCTATGGGTTAAGTTGCATCTCTCCAAACCACACACAATGAAGACCCTGCTCCAGTATATCAGAGTGTGGCTATATTTAGAGACTGAGCTTTTAAAGATGTAACTGAGTTAAAAGAAGATTGTTAGGATAGATACTGATTCATTACTAGTGCCATATGATAAAGAGACATCAGGGGTGTGTTGGCACAGAGGGAAGACCATATGTAGACACAACAAGAAGATGGCCATTTGCAAGCCAGAGAGGGCAGAAGAAAGCAACTGTGAGAAACCCTGATCTTGGACCACTCCTTGAAATTATGTAAATGAGTAGGTAGTTGTAGATATTCTTGTTTTCTTGTTGTCAAAGCTGGAAATTTAAGTTGCTTTCTTAAGGCCATACCCAATAACTATAATCTGTTGGGTTTTTCCAACTCCAAAATTTATAGGTCTCTTCTACCCTTGACTTGGTTGCTTCCCTTTGCTCTGTTCAGGAGTGCCTACTTCACTATTTACTACTTTGATTCTGCCCTGTCTTCTGGGTCCAAGGCATTCCATGATCTTCATTATCTAGAATACCTGTCCCCCCGAAGTCTTCCTATGTTAATTGATAGCATCTTTTCATACCTCTAACTGAAGTCTTCTTTATTCTGCATAAAAGAAATAAAAACTATCAACTTTCTCCCAGGAAAAAAAACCTCCCATAACAGATGAGCTAAATTGATTAGCTCTTCTCTACTGTACTGAATATTAAAAATAGTATCTTTCCACAATCTTCTTTTTTCTAAAGAGGGTTTTGCTGATTTTGTTTTTGTTTTGGGACAGGACTTGCTGTGTGGCCTGGATCTCATTATGTGACCCAGATGGGCCTTAAATTTGTAATACTCCTGTCTTAGTCTCCTGAGTGCTGGGATTATAGGTATGTACCACCATACTAGTTATTAGAGGTCTTGATAAATAATGATCTTTCTCATACGTTTCAGTAAAGGCATTCATTCATTCATTCATTCATTCATTCATGCATTTGTGCACTTATCCTATAAAGATTTTCTGCGTATCTTATGTAAGTCACAGTATTAAGTATTATGGGAATTCAATGGTTTTATAGACTCTACCTCGTGACATTGCTATTCAGAGCCAATAAGGCTCAGTTTGGCTGGGCATGGTGTCACAGGCCTTTAATTCTAGCACTTGTGAATCAGGAGAGAGGAAGGTGGGTCTATAGCAAGTTTCAGGCCAGCCAGGGCTCCTTAGTAGTACTGTTTCTCAAAAAAAGGGGGGTTCAGTTTGGAGATTTTCATCAGCATTTTCCCTTTCTGCAAAATTCAGTATTGAAAGTCCATAAGGCTGCTTTTGCTGTAGCTAGTTTCTTCCCATGATTGGATATTATGTCAGAGACTGAACTAATCCAGAAAACCCAGCACAGAGAGGTGGAAAGAGAAGGGAGTCCCTTGATTTTATAGTTTATCCCTTACATCAGAATGTGCCTGAACTGACTTTTTCCTTGTTTCAAAGTTCAGCAAAGGATTTTATATCCACTTTGAGTTCTGTTTCTGTTTTATCCTGCCAGAGAGCTATCATATATGGCTTCTAGTTATCACTGTAACTTCCTGATGCATTTTCAGATGGAGCTTAACAGGTCTCCTAATTCTTTTAGAATCACTACTCTATACTGAAAGTGGATATCTGGCCTACCTTTGGCCATTGCTACATCTCTTCACTGAGGAAATAATCTTACCGAGCCTATGAGAAAGCAGTACATAGAAAGGGCAGCAGAAGCACTAAGTGGAACACTTTAGGTGAGAGTGAATTCATTTTTGAGGCCAGAGGACACTCTGGGAAGATGGATGGAATCAAGTGCTCTTCAAACAAAGCAAAAGCTTTCAAAAAAAATCTTGGGTAGCTGTACAGAGGTGTGCACCTTAATGTGGGGGCAGCAAGTGCAAAGGGCTGGTTATGGAGGGTTAGGCAGAGCGGACATAGCCAGGAATGATGTGCTGCAGATGTTCCAGTTGGCCAGCATTGACATCTGTCACAGTGAGGGAACAGTCAATAGCCAAAAGAGAATTTAAAACAGCACTAAATATTTTAAAGTTCTTTTCTTTTAATTCTTTCTATACCTGCCCTGACTTGAGGATGAAAAACAGAGAAAGCAGGAGAGGAGATGAAATAAAGATTAAAGACTAGACAGTCTTCTCCTTTATCCTCCTGAGACAAGGAGTCAAGGCCAAGCTCTAGAGGTCAGAAACATTTCAACTGAATGAGAAATGTAAGTTTTTTATTTGGACTAGACATTTTAACTTGCCTGAATTATGACTGTTTCAATACCTCAGCAGAACTGGGAGTTAAGGGATTTACCAAAGAGTGGGGAGGAAAGTCTTCAGGATATAACTGAAGTGAATGATGGAAAGAAAAAGCCATTTGCGGTTGAGGTCTACCAAGTTTGACTAATTCAGTAGAAAGATTAAATACATTGTATGTTGATTAGGGTATTTGGTCATAGATTTATCTTGAGGCTGCTCATAAGGTAAGCAAAATATAACCCAGCATATCCTCCTGACTTTTCTTTAAGGACCCTGAAGCTTAGTGTCAAGGATCTCTGTGGGTTTAGTTCAGGGACAGTTTTCCTTCTTTGAACTTAAGTTGTGCTTTAACTGATGTCCTAAATGGGCATATCTTGCCACTGATTGTTTTTACTTGCTGATAGACAGTAGTAACAGGATGATCAATCTTGAGTTTGTCCTATGATAGTTTACATACTCCTTAGTCAGCCATGGTGCCATACATCATCTACATCCCTGAGCTCTCAGGGGGCTGAGGCAGGAAGATCCTGAGTTCCAGGCCAGCCTGAATAAGACCTTGTCTGTGGAGTTGAGTGGGGAAGACAGATAATGTGCACCTGATTATCTATACCTACAGCTATCTGCTCCCCCTGCTTTATCCCAAGAACACAGTGAATCAGAATTCACAGATGAATGGAGTTGAACTTACTTGCAAGCTCCCAATCTGCCTGTACATTTGTATAGCAATCCTCAACTCCAACTTTGATTAACTTCTTTCTCCCTTTTGTGCCTCTTTCAGTTTTTAAAACCTAGTTCTAAATTATCTTTGCAGATTAATCAGTATTATAAACATAAAAGATGATTTTCCAGCAAACTGATTAAAAATTTCATGCGTTTAGACTCACGTGTAGTTTATTCTGGTCACAAGACATGAATCTGCACACTCAAAATGCAGTAAATGACTGCTAGTTGCCAAGTTATGTTCTTAGGAAACAGCACCATGTGGCATAACTCACCTACCCCAGTAGTGTGATCTCCCTTTGGTCCTGTGTAAGAGGTGGGTGTTTCTCCTCTCCCCCTGTGCCAGCTGCTCCGGTTTCTTTTCTCCTGTGTAAACGCACATTCATCTTGATCGAAAGTGCACTCTCCAGGTGGAGGTGGAAGTCTCTCTGCAAGGAAACAGCAGGTGTTGCAATTGCCGAGACAGTCGATGAATATGTATAGTCTCATGGCTCCTAGCAGCCCACATTGCATGTCTGAGAGGTGTCTGGCCATATGTCAAGCCTATGGAGAGGCAGGCCCCCCCACATGTGGCCTACCAAGCCTTTCCTCCAGCTAACCTGTGCTCCATCATGGGTCCTGTCCTGACACAGAATCAGAAATCTAGATCTGAAATATTGGGTTACTTTGAACAAGACATCTTCCCAAACTTGGGAATTTGTTTGAGCAGAATTGCAAAGCTCTGAAAATTGGAGATGCACTGTTTCCAACACCTCCTTATATCCATATTCCTAGTGAAATTTTCAGCGATAGTCTGTATTTTATGTTTCTCTTGTGTTTTATTTTACATACACTGCTAATTCATGAAGCCCCATTCCCTGTTATATACCCTGAGTGTGGCTATTCTTATTGGTATTTTCCTTTCAAGGACTCAGAAACCAAGGGTCTGAAAGCAAGATGTCTTCCTTTAAATTGATTTTCTAACAGTGGGAGCAAACACAGAGCCTGTGTAAGCTATGAAAATGTCTGCCACTGAGCAAGGCCACCAGCCCAAATGCAGTTTGCAATTATTCTCTGCTATCACATTGTTGCTACACGTTGGCTATTTGTTAACGAGATGAATACTGAGGATCTTAGAGGTGTGCACTGTTTACTCATTGCCTGCCATGTCTGGCATGCTACTAGTTTCCATGACTTTAGCTTTTTACTGTCATCAATGCTTAGTCTGAAGTAAGACAAAAATAAAAGGGAACTTATAAAGAAATGACTAGGAGGAGCTCATTCTGGAGTCTGGCTGAAGTCTCAAGCCAGCCAAGAGTGGAGAATTTGACACAATTCTAGAACTATTTTAAATAATAATGCTAAAATAGCAGGGAGCCTTGCTTAAGATTTGTATATGACTTAAATTAATCTTACTCCATTTCCAGATGCAAACATGTTATGTTCTGAGACTCTCACCCACAAGATTATAAATTTAGTTTGCAGACAAAATATGTCTCAACTCCTTTGCAACTAATATAGTAAGGAGTCCTTCAACAACATGACCTATGGCTTTGTCTTATTAACAGTCCTTATGTTTATCAGTACACATTAGAAACCACTGTATTATCTCTTTCTCCAAAAAAGAAAAAAAATCCTTAGAAACCCTTTTAACAATGTAACTCCAGAAGCCACCCAAATTCTCTATATGACTATGGAGAAGCCCCACAGCCATGTCCTGGGTGTCTACTGTCCTTTTCCTAAGCATCTTGTGTTGACAATTGAACTTAAATCCGTGTTTAAACCTTTTCTTAATAAGTTCTGATTTTGCTTCTGATTCATTTGGAAATTCTTTCCTGAGGTAAAGAAGCCTGAGCTGAGGTCTTTGAAAGAACCATTGCATCCTCATCCCAAGGCTCAGGGATCGTTGTGGAAGTACTGGGGCAAAGAGTGTAAGAGCAGCAGCTAGAGATCACTGCAACGGAACATCTTCTGGACACAGCACATATGAACTCCCATATGAACTGCACATATGAACTCACAACACAGATGAACTCACATATAAACTGCATATATGAACTCACAACAGCTGTGACAGCATGCACAAGACCTGTGTACGTCCAAGCCGGACTAAATCCCAGCACGCATAGGTGTGGCAGGCACACAATCCTACCCCTCACAATAGATAGCTACCAGAAAAGGAAGGATCAGATTTATCTAAGTGTGTAACCCTTCACAAGTTGACCATGTTTCAGTGGAAGAACACACTTCCAAGGATATTTTGGGCAGCACAAACGGCTTTGAAGGGTTTAGAACCCCCCCCCAACACACACACAAAGTTAGGTGAATGGGGGAAAGGGAGTAGTTCTGGGAAGACTTGGGGAGGTAAATGTGATCAAAACAATGTTGTACAAAACTCAAGGAACTAAAAAATAAAACAACAAATAACCATCAGGCTGCTATAAGCAGCAGCATAAGACTATGCCACCTCTTTGTTGCTGCTTTAGGGTCCACTGTTCTCTGTCACTTAGTTGACTTAGAACATATCAACTTATTGAAAGTTTAATGGTATATGTCTCACAAGTATTTGTGAAATAGCAAAGTCATCAGTATTACTTGAAAATGTGCATTCTCTAAGAGTAAAGCGATAATACTGGGTAGCTAGAGACCACTTGTTTTTAAAGTGTTATTTGGAGGCAGTTAATGAGCTAGAGAATGTATATGCATTATCCCCAACATTCAGGGAGGTTTGCTAATTTTCCTTACAATGAGGAAAAGGAGACAAGCCATACATATAAAACCACACAAAATGCTGGCGTCTTCATTTCCAACTTGTAGAATCTACTATATAGCTCTGTGAGAATGTGTCTATTAAGAAAAGCAAAGGATAAAATGTATGTGTATGTATATGTACATATACGGACCAAGAGCATGAGGTTCTTAGAGGAGCTGGAAATGTCCGTCATAGGGCAGAGAGACACACAACTGAAATGACTAATAGTCCCCTTACCTGGAGACCAGCAGTTTCCCAATTGTATGGTAATGTCATCCAACGCTACAAGTCCACAGTCCCAAAAGCTTTTGCATAGGCTCATAAAAACCACCTATAATTCATAAAAATAAAGTAATAAATCTTGTTAGCTGAAAATGGAAACCCTTCAACCTGAGATTTCCTAAACACAACAGACCTGCCCAAGCAATTTGAAACACCCTCTCATTGCCCATATGAGTAACAGGATCCAGTGGTATGAAGAATGGCTACCATTGGTGTACTCCCCTGGAGCTGCATTCTTTGAAGCAGAGTTGACTTCATAAAAAAATACTGTGTATATGAATATAAAAACTAGAGGTGGTCTTTCAAGATTGGCAGCTGCTATGAGGAAAGCAAGCAATTAGCTAGGTGACAGAGAAAAGCCCCTTAGGTTTTAAGTATCTTCCCTTGATAATCCTCAAAGTGGTGGTTGTTTCCCAGGCATCTTTCAAATGTTTCCAGTACAAACATTATTGTTGAAAGAACTGCCTAGCAGTGTGCTTTATTTACACTATTAACAAAGTCCCATTGGCCACCCACCCAGAGACTTCTGCTCCATTTCCAAGACAAAGGCGAATAAAAGCCCTAACATGGTTATTATTAAATTCAGTGTGTGTGGGGGGGGAATGAGGGAGAGGGAGGAAGAAAAGGAGAGAGAGAGAGAGAGAGAGAGAGAGAGAGAGAGAGAGAGAGATTTTGATTTCTTACTATTAGGCCAGTTTAAAAGGCTCTGTTTCAGATATATACTGTCCAAACAGAGTTCCCTAAAATATTATGTTGCATTTTCACTACAGTTGATCAAGCTGCTTCAAATATGTAGTTTAATGTTTAATTAGTGTGGGTTAGTATGGTCCATATTCCATCTCCCAGCTGCAAATCTCTACGCAAATGAAGAAGACAAAGGCTGACACACAGCAGCTGAAATTCTACTTAGGATTAACGAGAAAACTCGACTGGCTAGGTTCTACAATGCCAAATGTTGTGGTTTGCTTTTATTCATGTGTACCATTAGTGGGGTCCTTTTGCTCAAGATGGTCAGATTTATCAAAAGACAGAATTTATTTTAAGAGAAAATCTTAGATCACATGACATCTTGTCATTATGCAAGCTATAAAATGTCCTAAGCCAATCTCCCCAGAGGAAGCTCTAATTGCCTGATGTGTGAATGTTTCCAGACTCTGTTCATATCCTTTTATAAATAGGATAGCTAAGAGATAGAAATGTTTATCTTTGTGGATTTACACAGAACAAAACAAAATAGGGTGACTTTTATGGCTCTTTTTGTAAGCTTCTGTTAATCTTTCTTCTGGAGAGATTGTAGAGGTTATCTAAATAGTATAGAAAATATTTTACTTTCTAGATTCCTGCTTTGGAGCTTCTTCTGCATTTGGGGAGCAAAGATCTCGGTCTTCACTCCCAAACAGTGTCACATTCTATTAGCATTTTATTGTTATATTAGAAGGAATGCATTGATAGGCCTCATGATTTACCTAATTAATTGTGCTACACAGAGAAAAAACGGCTTTCTTTTCTTTTGTCAGCTTTAAGGTCCGTTTTTCACAAGTACACTGGAAGAGTACTTTTGCACAATGAACATGAAGAAGCAAAATGATCCACCCTCTAAATCTGTCCCTGTGGAAAGTCCAAACACTTTGCATAGCAATGCATTTTAAAGATGAGTAATATTAGCATGCTTTTATATCTTTACTATGGCACTATTTTATAATGACCATTAAGCCAAAGAAGCATTCAGGCAGGCAACAGATGAAATAGCCTAAACTTTCAAAAGGAAAGAAATAAACTAGAATACAGCAGTCTGAGAAATAGGTGATCATTAAATCTGAGTGCTGTGGAAATTATTCAGTGCCACAGATACTGATTTAAAATGCTAAGTTAAAAAGCTGATTAAAAGAAAACAACCTTTAATTCATCTAAAATAATAGAAGAGGCCTAGAAAACTGAATAACTATATAATTATTATGTTAGGCTCATAAAATTATAGTTACTTTACAGTTTACAGTTGAAAAAAGAATGAGAACATCTATAAATATGTAGAATAATGTTTGTGATGTAGCTCAATGACAGGGGTTTGCCTAGCATTTGTAGGACCCTGGGCTCAATTCCCAGCAACATATAGAGACAAAAGTAGAATAATGTGCTAATATTTACTCTAGACTAGTGTTATGTACATGACAGCCTATAGGCACAAATTCTATTCAGATTAAAGCCATTCAGTATCGTTAACCATATGCCAAAGTATTCAATACAGTACCAAAATGCAGCCAAGTGCCTAACTGAATTGAACCAACAGATATATATTTCCTATTTGCAAAGAGTAACATTGAATGGACTTCTTGGATTCTTTTTGCCATACCAAATAACATACTTGGCTCCTTTTTTGGTCATGTCAATTATGTTGAACAAAATACTAAAGGTGTTTGGAATAACACCAGGTTATCTCTGCTTCAGATTTTTCCACATGTAGAATACTAGCTGGCCCGCGTGTCATTCTGCTAACCACAGGAACCCCCCCCCAATCCATCATCTACTGACTGAATTCAAGCTAAGGCCTCAAACCTCAAATTTGTTTGGCAGTTCTCTGGCAGCATTCCAGAAAATAAAAGAAGATAACAAGATCACCTTGCTCAGTCTAGCAGCTGGCATTCTCCACCTAAGCTCTGGTAACACTAAGCACTATGGTTCTTGTAGGCTACTTGGTATGGAGATGTTATTTGTAGGTAGTTGGTAACTGAAGGAGTGGCTGACTTACCCTGTATCGACTTTGTTCAGGACAAAAAAAAATTAACCTGGGCTTGCTCTTAAGAACTGTGGATACTGGTATGTTCATGTTTCTTACAGTATTATTTACAATAACCAAATTTATAGACTCAGTCTAAGAGTCCAGCTAAAGATAAATAAAGAATATATATACAATGGAGTTTTTATCTATAAAGAAGAATGTAATTGTGACATTTGTTGGAAAATGGATGGAACTGGAGATCATCATGCTAACCGAAATAGGTCAGACTTGGAAAGATAAATACCACACATTTTCTCTTATATACAAAAAAATACATCTGTAAGCCATGAAAATAAAAGGGGACTACATGAAAAGGGGACCAGTAAGAATGAAACAAGAGGGTAATTGGGGCTTATGATCAAGGAGCCTTTTACATATGAATAAAAATACAACAAAGGCAGGTGAGTCTTAGCGAGTTTGAGGCTAGTCTGACATACAGAGTGAGTTCCAGGATAGCGAGGGTTGTTAGCCAGATAAACCTTGTCTCAAACAAACAAACAAACAAAACAAAATTCAACAACCCATTAGTTTGTACAATGAATATCCACTAAAAACCCTTTCCATATGGGTTAAGATAAGACTGTGTCAAAGGATCAGCCATAATCTAAATTCATGAGAGGATTAATCTCTTATTTATATAGTTAAAATCCCAACGTTTATATAGATTTCAATAATATTTCAAAGAGAGTAAACCATCTCTAAAAGGTGGGAAATAAACCTTAGTCCAAGAATATACTAAAATGTATTGAAGAAGGAGAAAGATGAAGAAGAGTGTTTCTAATTCATGAAGTTGATGGCATCTCTTAGACAGGTGTCCTGGGCTGAACAGGATAGCTCAGAAATTAGGTCTAGTCATACTCATTAAATCAGTGTGTTTCAAGTGCCAGAAGGTTTCAGCCTTGGGTGTCACTAATGCTTGAGAGTTTGTTTTGTTTTGATGGAGAATATTCATCATTGAGGAAACTTCTCTTAGACTAGCTTCGGAGAGCTACAGAAATAATATAGTTAAGCAACAACAGATATTACTATTTAACTTGGTCTTCATTGTGCTGAGAAAAAAATACCACATATGTTCTTTTATTCACAACAGGGCATTTTAGGTACAGTGCTATTGATATTTAAAGCCAAATGACTCTTCATTGTGGGTGCCCTGGGTCCAGTAGTATGGCTCACAAAATCCTCTCTCCAGCCTCAACTTTTAGGGCTTTGTTATTCCAAGTATTTTCACCCCAAAATTGTAACAGTCAGAGGACGATAGAATTATCTCTATGCTTCATCTTTTTTCATTTTGAAAAAGAAATTTTTCTACTCTCTAGAAACAAAATACTAATACTAAACAGAAGAACTTAGGAGGGAACTGAGCAAGCATGACCTGAAGTAAAGACGAGGAGAGGGTCTGTGTGAAAACCTACTCATGGCTGTGTTAGTCAAAGGGGCCAGACTGCCCCTAAGATAATGAAAGTCTTGGTAAGTTCTTAGTTAGAACACTGGGAGTGGGGTAGGGTGGGGAGCGACCTAGAGAACTGGTTTTTATCAGGAATCCATTTAGCCAGACCACATCAGGTTGTTTTAGAACTACTATCAATTTTCACTTCAGCAATGTCAAAGTGCAAACACTAGCCAACACAATGAATAGGATTTGGAAGATGAAGGAGATCAGGCTTTGTAAAGAGCTGTGAAGTACAGTAAAAGACGGCCTTTGTTGAGCCATTAGCAAGGGTTGTTTTTGTTAAAGAGCTAACCTGGCCAAACTGCATGGTTTCTCAGTGATGTCTAATGACCTTTCCATAGCCTATATGATACACTGCAAGCTGAGTTGTTGAGCCACTAGTGGGGTAAAGTTATGTCCCTATTTAGAATGTGAAGGACAACTTCCATAAATGATCTTCAGATGAAAACATTTCAATCCTCTGCCAGCAAAACCGTAAGTAAGCCATGTCCATCAAGGGAGTTCAGTTATTCTTTGTTATCAGTAATGGGCCTCAACTTCAGATCCCAGGTTAAACTGAATGTTTCTTCTCATGATGTTAAAGTCCTTTGAAATAATTTCAGAGATATATTTGAGTGTGTTGATTACTGGGTTGGTGGAATTAGTCACAAAATCACTATAATATACACAGAAATTCTAGAACCCTTCATTAAGATGCTGTGGACACAAGAATAGTGTGGAACGCCTAACATCATTGCACTCATTTAAATGATTGACAGTGTTAGTGTGTTTGATTCTGAGAACTACAAAAGCCCCAAGAAAACATCACAGATTTCAAAATGAAGATACTTGGCAAGAATAAAAGAATTTTTCACTAATTTATAAGAACAAGCTTAGTGGAGCGGCACCTGGAAAAGAGTGTGAGATTTAAACATTCTTAGATACTGGCTATATTTTAGGAAATTGTTGCTAAATTGTAACAGCATGACTCTTGCAGATGCTATATTTGGTTTGCGTGTCCCACAAACCACAAAAGGACCATGTGTTTTTAAACAAGTCTTTCGCTGACCGATGCTTTCTTCTTAAAAGACCCAAAAAGACCCATCTGGTTTTCTTTTTTCTTTCTGTAAAGACTCATATGATTTAATCCAACTTTTAGCTTTGACAAACAACAAAGATTGATCAACTTCCAAATTTCCCCAGTGCAAAAATCTTTATTCATACAGGCCTTCAGCTTGAGATAGAGAGCATGCTGGGATAGAATACAGGCCATAGCCATTTTTTCATCTCTCTTTGGGTGGCAAATATGCAAACCTCGCAATTAATTGATTTTAAAACTCTGCACGAGTCAATTAATTGATTTTAAAACTCTGCACGAGTTTTGGATCTTCCTGCCACTGTAAAGTGAGGGACAGGTAGAAGAGACCCCAGAATCTGTCAGTTTTAGGGCAAGACAAGGGCAGTCTCTGATTCAGATCCATAGGACAGCAAGCTGCACATCCAGGCACGAAACACCAGACCCTTGCCATCTCAGGGATGGGGAAAATTATACCACTCTGCTCATTCTTTCCTTCACCTATATGTGCTGAAGAAGACTGCATTCAGCCCTAAACAGGATGCCTCCATCAAATCTCTCCTCTCAGGGCTCAAGGAACACCCTCAATCCTACCCTCAATCCTGTCCCTCACCCATACACCACCCTGTAGAAAGGCAGCAAAGAAGCTGGGCGGTGGTGGCGCACGCCTTTAATCCGAGCACTCGGGAGTCAGAGGCAGGCAGATCTCTGCTGTGAGTTCGAGGCCAGCCTGGTCTACAAGAGCTAGTTCCAGGACAGGCTCCAAAGCTACAGAGAAACCCAGTCTCGAAAANAAAAAAAAGAACAAAAGAAAGAAAGGAAAAGGAGCAAAGAGAGTAAGAGTCAGAAGGGATAAAGAATACCACGAAAACAAGGTCCTCTAAATTAATAGGAACTCACAGAGACTGAGAGAGCATGCCCAGGGACTGCGTGGGTCTGTACCAGGTCCTTTGCATATATATCATGGTGTCCAGTTTAGTGTTTTTATGAGATTGCTGAGTGTGAACAAATGGGTCTCTGATTCTTGTATCTTCTCTTGGACTCTTTTCCTTCTGTTTGTTTATTTTGTTTACTTCCAATGTGCTAGCTTTTGTTTTTATCGTATTATGACATAAATGATATTATATAATATTAATTATTAAGCTTAGAAACCTGTTTGTTTCTAATGAGAGACAGAAAGGGAGTGGGTCTAGATGGGAACAGAGCTGGGGAAGACCTGGGAGGAGGAGAGGGGGGAAACTGTAATCAAGATATATTATGTGAGAAAAAGAGATATTTTTAATAAAAGGGAAATAAAATAAAAATATGGTTCTGAAAGACTTGATCTTACAACTTCCCAGTTAAAGAGCTCTGGGCCTGACTTTATATCAAATATTTCGGTCCTACATCTAAAATTTTCAGAGTTGGGGCTCCAAAAGTATCATGCTTAACTGTCCCAGCTACTTTGAACTAAAGCACATTGGCAGGGCCTCAGAAGTCAACATTTTTGCCCCTCTGAAGGAGAATTAGAGTGGCACAGGTAGACTAGGAAAGGAAAATGGGCTTCCTAATATGGCTGCTTATTGTTCCCAGAAAATCTTACAAAGGGAAAGATGGTAAGGCCCTGGGGAGAGGGGGCATTTAAACAGGATCAGTAGTGGAAAGGGAGGACCCAGAGGTCTCAGAAAGTATCTGAGCCAGCTCTGGGCTTCTTTCATCCAGAATGCATGCAGCTTTCCCTTTCCCTACAGCTTGGTCTTCTGTCCTTCTGGGGGCTCAATTCTTTGTTCCTTCTAAGGAATGAACTCAGCACCCCTCTAGACAACTGCAGACACCCCCATTATACCTTTGTCTTTTTGTCTCCAGGTCCTTCCAAAAACAGTCTGTAGAGACTAGAATTTATTTTCCCTAAGGCAAATGATAAAAGTTAGACTCCCCTTTCGCTGCAAATACCATCATAAAACATAGAAACATTGCCCTATTTACTGTCTTCTGCTGTAGGTGGCCATGCAGAACTTCTCTGACCCACCTTACAGGTCAGATAGTGGGTTATACACCCCTCCCACCTCAGAAGAGCTCCAGACTGTGCTTGGGAGGACAATCTCCTCCAAATGAGGGGACTTCAAGTGTTAAGGTCCTTTTTCTGCTCCCCACCCATTGCCATCAGTGCATTCTTTTTACCCAGCAATATTTCCATACAGCTTTCTATGCGGCACGGAGAGCATGTCCCTGGATCCTCAAGGCTTCGTTTCTAAGGGCTCCCACATCACACAAAACTTGGATTGGGGCTCACATTAGTCTTGCTGACTTGAGGTTTGTAATAGGAGGTTGTCATGGGGAGAGAAAGTACAGGTACCATGCTTCCCTACTTGCCCAGCCCTGAGTGCTAGAGAGCAATGCACTCAGAGAGCTGGCTAACGGGGACCCAGCCGTAACTCTTCTGGCTTCACAGCTGCTCCTCCTCACCACGCTGCTCTTCTCTCCCTTACGTGGTACCATTACCTTTCCACCCCATCTTTCCATGATCACTTTAGGAAGGAATTCCCAAATCCCTGATACTTCATCCTACAACCTCATCATCATGTCCCCTTCATACTTCCTTTATGTTGAGAGCAAAGCCTGAAACCAATGTTATAACCTTTTCACTGGGGACACAGTTGGCCAATTTTATACAGTATAGGGCATCCTAACAGAACATGAATGTGAGATCTCCAAAAGTGAGTATTAGACAAAGAAAAGATAGCATCTTTGTTGATATTTCAGAATCTAATTTCATATTATAGTAATGAGGATATTATATATAATGATATCATAACCCCTGTCACTGATGAAAGACAGATGTGGATGTTTTCTGTTTTGTGCACATATTCATGCATGCGTGTATGTGTGTATATACATGTTTGTGTGTGTGTGTGCACCTAGAGCCCAAAGGTCAATATAATATCTTTCTCTGTCTTTCTTCGTAGTATTCTTTGAGACATGGTCTCTGTTTGAACCTGGAGCTTACCGATTAGCTAGAATGGCTGGCCAGTGAGCTCTGGGGATCTGTCCATCTCCACCTCCTCCAGTACTGGGGTTCCAAAGATATGCCGTGCCCAGCTTTTCTGTGGGTGTTGGCGAGCTCAACTCAGGCCCTCATGGTTTCATGGCAAGTCCTAATTGAATCATGTCCTCATCCCTGGCGTTCTTGATTTTCGTGTATACTCCTCAGGCAGATAGTCACTTGTTGACTTTTTACAGCCCTCCAGGTTGTCTGTGATTTGTGTGAGAAACAATGCTTGTGTGTGGAAACGCACACTGATTAATTAGTATACGCTAGTAATTACAATCAAAATAGAAACACACTGCGTCTGTGGATGTACATTCTGGCTTGTTTCTGGTCCACTTCCCTCCCTGGTCTGCAGAAGTGCCTAGCCTTGTTCAACCAGGTAGGCAGGTAAGCTGGCAGTTTCACTAGGGAGGTTATGTGCTGTTAGAATGCCATAGCGCTAAAGGAAGCGACATAATAGGAAGACTCTGAGTCATATGCTTTAAGGGAGTTGCTACTCTAAACACAGCTAAACAGGATTCTTTAGTGTGACATTAGCAAGAGTTTCTGTCACTGAATCCTCCTAACACAGAACCCTTCTTTATTGGAATCTAGTTGTACTTCATGGTGCATAGCTAAGGGCTAACATAGGGTTTGGCTTTTGGTTTTCGTTTGTTTTTTCTTTTTTGTTTTTCGAGACAAGGTTTCTCTGTGTAGCTTTGGGGACTGTCCTGGAACTAGTTCTGTAGACCAGGATGGCCCCAAACTCACAGAAATCCTCCTGAGTCTGTCGCCCAAGTGCTGGAACTAAAGGGGTGTGCACCCCCACCCTGCTGTTTTTGTCTTTTTAACCCAGTGGAGAAATTGTTTATATTTGGTTGGATGGAGGCTTCTTCTTAAATGCATGTAGCTTTCAGTGTTTGGCTTTTAGTTTTATAGCCAAGTAAGGATGGAAATTTAGAATGGCTTGCTATGAAGAGTTTAATGATTCCTGAGCTGATCGTTAACCCAGTCCTGAAAGAAACAGAGAGCTTTGACATCCTCTCATTTATCAACCTCTTAACTCCCCCCCAGATGAATCCTTAATTAACAAAGTAGTGCATCCCCCTATCCCCAAGGCCACTGAAGCATCTTTGCTAAAAGTAGTTGCAGGCAAGAAGTTACTTTGGATCTCACCTCCTGGCAACACTGACAAGGCTGAAAGGCTAATATTTAGGTGTCATCATCATGGAATGCCTATTCTCATTCTGGAGTCTCTCCTCACAGTTTGCTTTTAGTAATAGCATTTTAGAACAAATTGTTTCCTCCTTCCCTGTATACCTCTGTGTGCCTGTGTTTCTGATTTTCTTTCCTTTAATTCTAAATGTAAGAGCTAGCTAGCAATATGATTAAGCAATTGGCTAGGCAGTTATTTAATTAATATAGTTTCTGTGTGGTTATTTCAGGGCTGAACAACTGGGAACAAAAAAGTGGCCTCCAACAACAAATTGGCTCTCCAGTGTGTGCTAGCTAAATCCACATAAAACCTGAGAGGGCTTGTAAAGGAATTCTAAACACTAAAAAACAAAGTTTAGCTGCATTTTATTTTTGGATGGACTCTGTTTGCTGGTGGCATGCTGCAGCTCCTTTAAGAGAGGTATTCCTGATTCAGCAGAAGCAGAAAAAAAATGTGCAATTTTGAAATGGCAGCTTCCTGGGCTGTGCTGCCAGCACAAAGTCTGGCTCTTTCAGGAGGCTGAGCACTAGAATGGGGTTTGTGGGCAGCATGCTGCAAGTTACATGAGCATGGGCCAACTGGTTACCAGAGCTGTGGTGATAAGGATGACTCCCACCCAGCAGTCTCAGAGGCAGTGAACAGACTTCTGCCATGTTGGACTGGGAAGAGCCAAAAAGCAAAACATCCTTAGTACTGCCAAGCTGTTTAACATTTCAAAAAGTGGTCCTGGTCAGAAAATAATAACAGATGCACAATAAAGACAGACTCAGATAAAAAAGACCT
>LOEQ01002713.1:250339-263658 GCA_001685075.1 Bramus lutescens
AGCACCATGGAGGCAGGGCTGTAAAGTGCGAAGGCAGCTGGCTGACGACAGCTGGAGAGGGGGCATCTAAGCAGCTCGGAGTGGCCGGCAGCAAGGAAAGGGCTACAAAAATAGAGAGAGGGCAAGAGAGGGTCGAAGGCAGAGACTGAAGAGGGATAATAAGCCGCACATGCAGGATTTGGTCACTGGAAGAGTCAAATCTTGGAGGCCACCGGTCGCAGATGTTGGGTTTCAGCTACAGCCTTGGCTGGTATGAAAGACTGAGGAACGTGACTTCCTAGCTGCAGACAGGCAAGGGTAGCATTTGTAGGGCTCATGGTCTGGATTCTAGAGGTATGCACAAGAATTGTAACATGATAGGGCGCTTCCTGCTGCCATTGCTGCTGCTCGGGTTGCCTTCTGTGCCCATCGCTCTGCACAAAGCCGAGGGAAACTAGCACTGGCCAAACCAAGCACCCAAACAGTCTCTTTTTGTCTACCCAGATTTCTATCCTGGTAAAGGCAAAGGCCCTTAGATGACGGGAAACTCTCGGGTGGAGGTTCAGGAAGGAGTCATACTCAGGCCCTGACCTCCCGCTTTGAACTCTCAGCGCTTATAGTATAGCACCAGATCAGAGCGAATGTGCATCAGGGAATTCAGCTGGTAGACTGCCTTCGACGCTTCTTCTGATGGAAAATGAAGACAATAAGAGAGAAAGGAAGGGGTTACACGGGGAGAGAAGTGAAGAGATTATGAAGGGACAAGAGAGGGAAGGAAACGATTGAAGGGCTGGAGAGATGCTTCAGGAGCTAAGAGTGCTTGCTGCCCACTCAGGAGGTCAGGAGTCTGAATCCCAGCACCCACATAATAAGCCAGGCGCTCCGAAAAAAAGTGCCAGCAGCTCCAGTCCAAGGGATCAGCTACCCTCGTTGGGCTTCCAGTGCTCCTAACTGCTGAGCTCCTTCCTCCTAAAAGATTACCATAGAGGCAGGTGTATCAGGAGTGGAAGGGCGAAGGAGATGTGGTCTGTGGGTACAAAATTACAATTAGACTAAAAAAGGGCATAGTGTGTTCCTATTGCACAGCAGGTCAACTATAGTTAATAATGATACATTGTTCATTTCAAAATACCCAGAAGAGAGATTTTAAATGGTGCCGCTACCAATAAATAATAAATGTTTGAGGCGGTAGATATGCTAGCTATCAGGACTTGAGTGCCACACTTTTGAGTCATATTCAATCAAAACATCATGCTTCACTACATAAATTGGTCTATTTTTTTGATAAATAAAAAGTAAAGGCAATGTATTCCTGTCTTCAAAAGCATGACTGAGGTAAGTAAGGAAGTACAGTGGGGTGACCTCCATGCCTGCGTGTGAAGCATCTCAGCGTGCCAGCAGGCCAGGGCTCACCTACCTCCATGGGGTAAGGAGCACTGAACTCCACCTCTGCGAGGTTCCAGGCGGCACTGCCTGGACTGTCCACTCTCCAGATCTCCTCATACAGGCCAGCCATATCCCGGGTGTAAAGACTAAAGACATTGTCGTTGCCTTGCTGAAGCTGGTAATAGAACGAGAGGCAGCCAGACATGGGGGCTGTGGTCATCGGAGAGATGAGCTGCGCCACCTCCTGGAAGTGCTTGACGTAAACAGAGTCCACGTACATGTAGTGGCCTGGAAGTCATACAAACGGAACACAGGCTGGTGAGCTGCGGATGAAACTGTGCCGTTCTGGGACTCACCTCAATATAATCCGTTGGACGGGGTGAGGAGGAAGGTGGTCGTTAGTACATAAATGTCACATCTGGGAGATGGACGCATGGGTTTAGTGCACACTGCAAGTGCCAGATGAGGAGCAGTATAAATTTTCCTTTACTTTTGATTGAAGCAAATTATCCACACAGGAAAGATGTGTCATCTTTGGAGTGTTTGATTTTTCACAGATGACTGCACCACTATATCAGATGTGATCCCTTTCCAAGCCTTCTTTGAGTTAGAGAACGCCAAGACTGTACTGGCCTTTTATGTAAAAAGCACAGAGAGAGCCTCCTAGACTCATTTCATGACTTATATCCAATGCATACTGTGTGACTGAGTGACTAAGGGAGCTTACAGGCAGGGCTAGGGTTTGGGAGGCTGAACCTGTGATGCCGTTGTTGCTATACCCTGGTGACAGCAGCACCCGGCAGACCAAGAACCACTGAGCTCCACTAAGGGCAGAAGCTGAAACAATATGAAGACTAGGAAGAGCTTTAATTTGCTATTGAAGAGAACTGACTTGGAATCCCACTTCCTTGGTGACGTGCTGGGACTTAAGCAGATCTCTGAAATTGTCTGAGCCTCAGTTTCCTGGGCTCTAGAATGAGAACCCTGACATCCTTGGCTATCTGGATGAGATTAGATCCAGGAACCCCCGGGTACATTAAACTCTGTGAATACTCAAGTCCTTCATATAAAATGGAACCTATGTACATCTTATATGCTTTTGAAAGTTTTATTATTTTTGGTTTATGAGTCTAGCCTTTAACGGGTGGGTTGCCTTCCCCAGACTTAATACATGGAGCGGTGCTTAGTCTTACTTCAACTTGATATGCCAGCTTTGTTGATACTTGTGGGAGACCTGCCCTTTCCTAAACAGAAATAGAGCAGGAGTGGACTGGAGGTGGGGTGGGAACAGAGTGGGAATGGGGGGGAGGGACAGAGAGGAGAGGAGGGAGGGGAAACTGAGGCTGCGATGTAAAATAAATAAATTTATTTTTTAAGTTTTTATTTATTTAAGTTTTTATTATTACAGAGCCTTGCTGTGTAGCCCTACGTGGCTTCTAATCCCCAGTCCTCTTGCTTCAGGCTCCTGAAGGCTGTAATTACAGGCACACAATACTACACTTGGTTTGTTTGTTTACTTATTTATTTTTTTACACAGTGTTAGGTATCAAACCCTCAGCTTTCTACATGCTAAACAGGTGTTCTGACACTGAGCTACACCCTCAGCCCTTCTTATATGCTTTAAACCACTTGTAAATAACTTAAAACAGTGATACAATGCAATTAACTTTTCTTGCTGTTTAGTGGGTATGAGCAAGAGAGAAGTCAGCAACTGTGTGACATACATTCAGTCACTTTTCTGGCTGTGTTTGTCCACTGTTAGTTGAATTCACAGATGAGGAACCCCCCCCAGTTGGGACAGACAACTGTGCTTTCCTCATAGGGTTGCTGAGTATGAAAGGAGATCATGTATGTAAAGTGCTTATTGTGTACCTAACATAATTGCTCACTGAAGTTATAAGGAAATAATACAATTTATAAACCTAGAACTATGCTTGTCCTATGGTCTGCTTTCTATAAGGGGGAGTTATTACATCTAGTAGTCATTTTCTATACATTTATTTAGGTTATGATGGAGAAGAGCTATGCAGTGTGGCTTGGACAGAATTTTTTTCTACTTATAAGCTCAGAACAGGTATACTGTAATTTATTTGTTTGTTTTTAGGCTATAGTGCCTGCTTAATAAGAATTCCTCTTGTCTTGGTTAAGAAGCGGTAAGAATAGTAGGAACAATAAGCAGTCCCCACGTCAGGCATTCACTTTGTGTCTTCCTCCTGAGAGGAAGCCCTCTCTTCCTGGAAGTACTCCCTTGTGAAGTACTGTTTTGCTCTTATGACATATAACAAGAGGCAACAAGGACTTAGGTTCTGTTTTTTATACCCCCATGAATTCTTAGTAAATGGAGTCATGTTAGAATGGAGTCATTTATGGTCACATGATTCTCCATTTTAGGTTATTCTTGTTGAGGCAGGCAGGACCCTAGGACTGTATTAGAGGGAGGGGCATTTGACTGTAAAATAATAAGTTGTCTTCCTTACATATCAGAAGTTCTTTGTGTCCAACTTGCAGGTATGTTGATTTGATGCACACAATATTTTAAAAATTACAGTAAGGAGTATTTATTATATGTCAAAAACTGATGTGGGGGAGGAGATCACTGTGGGAAGTCCCATCCATGCAGGTTGGTCTGAGCTGTGAAGAAAGGTAGCTGAACGAGTTAGCAAGCAGCATTCCTCCACTGGGCTCTGCTTCAGTTCCCAGCTTGAGCCCCTGCCGTGAAGTAGGAGGCTGCTCATTTGTGTCCTGGTCACCTAGCCTGAATAAACACACAGAAACTATGTTAATTACAACACTGTTTGGCCTATTAGCTCAGGCTTCTTATTAACTAGTTCTTATATCTTAAAATAGCCCATTTCTATTATAATGTGTATCGCCATGAGGCTCTGGCTTACCAAGTATGGTTCTGGTGACCTTCTCCTTCAGCAGCTACATGGCATCTCCTTGACTCCACCTACTCTCTCTATCTCTGTTTGGAGTTCCCACCTGGCTTTACTCTGCTAATCCATTGAACAGAAAAGCTTTATTCAGTAACCAGTAAAAGCAGCACATATACAGAAGGACATCCCACATCACCCTAACTTCCCTCAGTGACAGACAGTGACCTTGGAGCTGTAAGATGAAATAAACCCTTTCTTCCCCAAGGAACTTTGGTTATGGAGTTTATCATAGCAAGAAAGGCAATCTAGAATAAAAGCATGCAGTTGATGGCTCCATGTTGGTGGGAGCATGTGATTA
The DNA here is from genome assembly GCA_001685075.1 of Bramus lutescens. Taxonomy (NCBI): domain Eukaryota; kingdom Metazoa; phylum Chordata; class Mammalia; order Rodentia; family Cricetidae; genus Bramus; species Bramus lutescens. The sequence goes on from LOEQ01002713.1 coordinate 254,939, forward strand.
GGACTTCTTATTTTCTAACATACTAATAAAAGAGTAAACAGAAAGTGGACCACAGGCAGGAGCATGTTATAAACCTGCAAAGCACTACATCCCAAAGGATTCATAACCTTGGCGTGGAATTCCGCTATGTATTCTGTGAATGTGTTTTATTACCATTGGTTAATAAAGAAGCTGCTTTGACATATGTCTTGTCCGACTCAGTTGCCCTATCTGTGGATTTATGACAGTGTTCCTACCCAGGGCACACCGCTCCATGATGCTTCCTGGATGCCAGAGCAACCAGGAGCACTACAGCCGGCCTGTTCTGCTGGAGGCCTGGTCTCTCCTCTGTCTCTGGATCTGCATCTTATAATGAAGGTCTTTTTCACTCAGGGAGACATTATCATGTTTGTTGCCACTAGGTACTCTTGCATCTTGTACAGTATGAAAATTCCTAGTATATGACTGCGTTGGTAGAAAGATGGAGCCATCTAAGCTAGACTTGTTATTTTTGTTTTGTTATTCATTTCACATTTAAAATAACTAAAGTTAAAGCATGCTCATAGAACCTTAAAACTGTGAAGGCTCCTAGATGCATGCACCCACTGTACGAATGAGCTACATGGACTGTTTCTGCCTTAGTTCTTCATAAGCATATGCCCCAGTTCTAGCTTGGTGTCTGCTTCTAATGGAGCTCAAACTGCCACAGGAAGAGGGAAGCCATTATGCCCAAGGTAAGATGATCTATCTCCAAAGAGTCTAGAAAGTCCCTAACAGATCACTGGAAACAATTACCTGTTCCACTCCGGGATTGGGTTATTATTGTGCTGAGCTGGAAAACTGCTTAGCCACAGTCCCATTACAAACACATCTTTTCAGCTGACAGCCATCAGATGGTCAAGGACAGTTGTTTACCTGCTGTGGGGACAGTTTTCACCCCTGCATTAGTGGTTGAAATGCCTCCTCAACAGTTCATGCTTACGGTGCTGAGCCAAGCAAACTACAGTAACAGTTCTGGTCCGAAGAGCACCCAGATAACTGAATGTGAGTTGCCCAAAGTGAGTTGGAGAGGTTGCCAAGAATGCTACCAGGATTGCTGACACCACGTCTCACACAGAACCGCTAGCCTAGACCACAGTCAGCTGCCCTTCATTTCTCCCCTCGCGAGCCTTTGTTGACACAGGTGGGTACCACTTACAGAGAGCCTGAGTGCCACAATGTTTCTGGTGGGGGTGGGAGTAGGAAGAAGAAGACAGGTACCACAAGTTTATCATCCCATTTAAAGGGGCCAGGATGAATCAGAAACCACTGCTCAGATGTCTGATCCTGGAGGTCAGGCTGGTGGAATGTCGAAGCCCTGGCTGAGGGCATCTCTGGGGAAATGTGCTCTGAGGAGGAGCAGCTGGGGATTGGTGGGAGGTAGGGGGTGGTCATCGTGCTTCTGTCCACAGGAAGGAAGGAGGTAGCTTGGCATTCTAAGAAACCGTGTCTAGCACCTGGCCTTATGGGAGTTTTCCTACCCAGCTCAGATCAATCCTATGTAGCTCAGGGTTGTTGAGTTACTAGTACCTTGGGGAAAGGTGATTTTTGTCATAACATTAGGATCTGGGTACGAGGAAACTCAGATATGAAACGACTACAGGTGTATTCTAGGTTAACAGGATGTTATAATCAACCAAACCATTGCAGAGCCTCCAGGCACAAAGTTAAAACTTTAAGCCAGGCATGGTATACGTCTGAACTCCACGGAGTCCTAGACAGGAAGATCACAAATTTGAGGCTAGCCTAGGCTATATAGCATACCATGAGATGCTTTCTCAAAACAAACCAACCAAGCAGAAAAACCAATTTAGCTAAAGATGAAAGTGGAAGTAGAGACAATGGGTTCCCCACAAGACTAAGAATCAGGATGCTCGGTGGCACTCCTCTGAAGGCTCTACTGCTGCGCCACACTCAGGAAGTCAGTCTATTAGTACCCAATGCTTAGTTATACTTTAAAACCTTATGCATGGAAAACACTGTCAAATTCACTAGAAAGGCAGCCATTTGTGGCAATGCCAACTGAGTAACATCTGCGGGTAGTCTACACAATGGCTTCTGAAGAGAGCCTCCCTTCTTCCTTACAGCAGCTCTCTGGATTAGTGAAACCTTCCAGATAACTTTAGCAGCTCCTTGTTGCTGTCCATTTCCCTGTAGATTAGGAAAAGAATTCAGAGGACAACTCCTGAGCATGTGTCTTCAAACAGCCTGGCTACCCAAAATTTCCCTAAAGATTGCCCACAGCTTAACTGTGATGCCAATGGCAGCCTGGAACTCAGTCAGCTAGGATCTGTCTCCCTTCGGCCACATTTCTTTTTGTTCTAGTTGCTTTGTCTGTTTCTATCTTGCTAGTTACCCAGACAAGCTGCCTTCTGGTACAAGTTGGCCTGAAGAAACAGGTTCCAGATGGAAACACCCGCTGGGCTGCTGCCATGAAGCCTAGGCAACACTCAAGGACAGCAAGTCACCCCGCCTGCTTCCCCACTTTGCCTGTCTGGTAGCTGTAGTCAGGAGCCCTTAGTTCAAGGGTTGGAGCAGGTCTTTAATAGAGCCAGACTCCCGTCTTTTCATACAGCATTTAAAGATGAAAGAAATGTACATGAATATCAGGTAGGGCTTCGTTAGAACTTGGATGTGAAGCCTCGGTCCCCAATGCAGTGTTCAGAAGTGGAGCTTTGGGGAACTAGTAGATCTTGAGGGCTCCACTCTAATCAGTGGATTAAGTGATTAATGAATTCATAATTTGATAGCCTTAGAGGGAGGTTGTAGAAACTAGGAGGTGGGGCCAAGTTGGAATCAAAAGGTCACTAGATGTGTGCCTGTCTTTGGTCCCTTTTGCTCTCTACACTTCCGACCATAAAGAGAGCAGCCTCTGTACATGATCAAACCACTGTGGTGCTATGCTTTTTCTTAGGCCCAAAGCAATAGGACCAATGGACCTGGAGACTAAAACCTCTGAAATCCTGAGCTGAAATAAATCTTTCCCATTTTTAGGCTATTTCCCCCAAGGTATGTTCTTACAGTTACAGATGTCTTCTCTGTTTGACAGACAGGCTTATATTGTCTGATAGACTTCTACTCTATGCTAAGATCACAGGCCAAGAACATGGGTAATAAGAGTATTTCTTTATTGCATTGTCTTCCCTCCCTCCCTNCTCTCTCCCTCCCTCTTTTCCTCCCTCTCTTCTTTCTTCTTTTCTTCAAGCAAGGTCTTGCTATGTAGCTCATGCTGACCTTGACTTCTTAGCCTTTCTGTCTCTTCCTTCCAACTGTGGGGTTACAGATGTATGTCACCACACAGAGCTAAGACTCTTGCTATATTCTAAAGAGTGCAGAGATGGACTGTTAATATAGCAAGTGGCAATACCTGTCACAACTCTCCCAACTTTGTCCCATATTTTCCCTGTAATAAAGATCTTTAAGAAGGCTAGAGACAGGTTTTTTTTTTAAGGTAACTGTTATTACTGTATTTTCTTGTGGCAATGTTTTCTATCTCTTTTTTTACCTTGATCCAAGGGAGCAGTTAATGGAGGGAATGAAAGAGGAAAGTGACTGTCTAAGCCACTATCACACAGGCAGACAATTCTGGGTTCTGCAATTGCCTTGGTCCTTGACATGAAGGGGATCAGAGTTGTTGCTCTTAACTTTTTAGTGTGTATGTGTGGTGTATGATTGTATATATGTGGGTACATGTGCATGTGAAGGTTCAACATTGATGTTTACGAGTCTTCCTCAATAACCTCCTCCTTGCTCTTTGAAGCAGGGTCTCTCAGCTGAAGTCAGAGCTTGGAGACATAGCTGGTCTGGTTAATCCCCTAAATCTGCCTTCAGAGTTCTGGAACTAGAGGTGAGCCTCCTCACTTACTTTGTTTCTAGGGATCTGAACTCTGGTCCTCATGCTTGGATGACAAGCACTTTACCCAATGAACCATCTCCCCAGCCCTGATCAGATCAGAGTTTGAGAGAGAACCTGATCAGTGAAAAGATTATCGAATACAGAGAGAAGTTCCTGGCCTCTCTCAGATGTAGGAAAAGGCAAGAATCTGACTGTAGAACTGTGGGGATCAGAGCTGAGAGGACAAATTTTGTTGCTGATGACTTTTCAGAGTTTGATGGAGCAAAGGCTCTGACTCTTTCCTTGGCCTGAGCGGGCTACAGAACTTCAGAAAAACCCTCTCAAGGGGACTGCCTGTGTGCATGGTTACACCCATTGTGAAGGTCTGGTTGATCCCATTACTCCTAAAAACTGGAAGAGGTTCATATAATCAACCAGAAATAGGATCATTCCTTTCCTGGAACTGTAGAGCACAATTCTCATTGGCCATGGGAGAAGTGGCCTTTGACCCTCTGCAGTTTAAGGGCATCAGTCTAAGATTTAACAGCACCAGGCAGGTAAAGTGTTTTGCCCATTGCCCTTCTTTTATGTTCTGAACCCTATTATACTTCCCCAATCCCCCAAAGCCAGCCTGGTTCAGGGAGTGGGGAAAAGTCAAAGAGAAAAGTGAATACACAGAAAGAGACAAGGCACAAACTTCTCCCTGCTGCTGCTGCTCTGTGGAAGAGCCTGAGAGAAGATCTGCATCCATAAGACATGGGAGTTATGCCCTGGCTGGACTTAATTCCTGGAAGTGAGGCTGTTGCTATGCAAAGATGGCTAGGAAGCTGCAGAGGGAGACCCAGCAGAACTTGTGTGAAGGCAATGCTGAGGCAGTAAGCAAAGCCACATCCCCACTGGGTGCTGATGCCATGATCCAAGCTGTGCAAGGCAGAGAGAATGCCTAGGTGCTGTCCTGCCACTCGGGGCTCCATCCAAATCCAAGTGAGGACAATGGCGTGACATGGAAAGCTGATTCATCCTTCTCATGGGCTTTGGAGGAATAAAACAACCCTAATCTTATTTTGAGTTTTGAAGCTCCTTGCAGAGTGGCACTCTGAGCAGCTTGACTTTAAAAACCTCAAGCCTCAAGAAAATAATGAATTCTTCTCATGATTTTCCCATGAATTCCCCTCTTTTTGCCAAGGTGTGTTGAAAACAGTGCTGATCCGAGCTGTCAGCAAGTTACTTCACGAATGGTTTTGTTTCACCTCATGAAATATTAACGAAGAAGAAACCCCAATGAGATGAATCAGAACTGGAAAGAGAAGAAAACAAGATAAAAAACCACATCCCCTCCCATATCACAAAGAAACCTCAATTCTCAGTGCAGAATCTGTTTCTATCTTTCAACAGTTGGGGACAGTGTTCATTTGAAAAGTCAGAGCTCCCTCACTGTTTGGGGAAAACTGGTAAAAACACACACGCGTTCAAAGGAAAGAACTCCTGTATCCACAGTGCATTCTGCAGATGTTGTATGCACTGTTCCCCTTTCTACAGCAAAGAATTTGGGAATGTGTCCTTCCACACCAGGGTCTCTGCTGCTTGAGGCTTCACTTCTTACCAAACACAAAGGCTCAAGTTGCTTCCAGTACGTGAACAAACATGACCTGAGTCCACAGAGAGCAAACGCTGCTGCTGCTGGCAGACATCTAGACTGTTTAATCTTTCCTTTGCCACCCAAATTGATAGAGTGCGGAGAAAATCAATATATCCAATGGAAGGCAAATGGAATAAGAAAGGCAGTCTGGTGTGGGAGAATTGTCTGTATTCTGTCAGTCATGTATTTTAATAAAATGCTGATTGGCCAGGCAGGAAATAGAGGCCAGTCAACCAGACAGGAAGTAGAGGCGGGGCGATGAGAACGGGAGAATGCTGGAAANATAACTTATGGAGATCTCTGTGTGACTTTCTTTGGGACATGCCGGCTGTGGGGTCCTGGGTGGGACAGAAACCCCAACAAGCCTGCCCCTCGTGTTACAGAACAACAAACAGGCCCCGTTCATTGCTACAGCAGTCTCTATTTTCTTTAGAGTGTTGGTAGTTTTATTTATCTGCAAGAGTCACACTGTGCAAATCTTTGCAACTTGCGGGCAAAACTCTTTAGACAAATATTTTGGAATCTCCAGAAATCATCTTCTTATAGCCTAATCCTGAGTAAGGCGTGGCTTTCTGGGAGTTCATGCATGAAATGGAGTCCACTTAAGAGAGAATTTACACCCGCTGCAGTGGCAGAGTTGGAGGAGTGGAGCTGTCCTAATGATTTGGGGCTTGTTTTAATTAGATTATTCCTTGTTATGCCTTGTTTTCCCCTTTGGAATGGGAATGTTTTCTCTGTGCCATTATATATTAGAAGTATGTAACTTTAAAAAAAATTTTTTATAGAGCCTCATATATAGAGAATTTTTACAGCATTGGAACTGTTGAGAGGTATAGGGCCATTTAAAGTTGGATGGAATGCATGTTATAGTGTAATGTAGTCTTGAGCCTATACTGATAAAGAATGAAAGATTATGGCTTAAAAATGATGTTTGGGTGCCAAGATGATGAGGAGTGGAATTGAAACAGCAAGTGTTAATTGTTAGCTTGACAGATGTTAGAACAATCTTGAAGATAGGCCTTTGGGTCTTCGGGGTGGGGGCTTTATCTTATGATATTAATCCCAGTGGGAAGACCCTCCCACCACAGGTCACATTGGCCCATCATTCTCTGCTTTTTTGCTGTGGATACACTGAGACTGACTACCTCAAGCTTCTGCCACTGTGACTTCCCCTATGATAATGGACTAAATGATGACTTATGGGCCAAATAAACCCCTTGTCTCTCAAGTTGCTCTGTCAGAGTATTTCACATCAATAGGAAAGAAGCTAAGATAGCATGTCCCCAACTACCATTCTGGGAAAGAACATTTTTAGACAAGATCTCTTCACTGTTTGTGATTTTTCACATCACCAAAGCATGCAAGAATGCCTGATATAGATGCGTATGTGTGCGTCGCCTATGATGTGTATATAATGAGTAGGTGGGTGACTATATGACATGAGAGATCCGTGAAAAAGCCTCTTCCTAGAGGTCAGCTCGTGGTTTGCTGGAAGGGAGGTGTAAGCTTTCTCTAGACTTTTCCCTTTCAGCCATAGGGTCTGATGCTTGGTATGAGGGGTAGAAAACAATGCTAGTGGGCAGAGCTGCTTGCCTCTGGGAAATAGCTCAAGGAAAGTGGAAAGGGCTGGAAAATGGAAAGGAGGAATTAGGACGGACAGAGTGAACAGAGGACAGAGGCAAGTGCAGTAGCAGAGACGACCTCCCCATCAGCAGAACATAGAGGCCTTCAAGCATGACCATATTGCAGTCCTTTCTTCCCTCCCTTCCTTTTTTTTTTCTGGTGTCAAAACAATGCACTTGTATGTATTCAGAAGGCTCCCACACAGCTCTGAAATAGATCCCAATGAGTGCTGAAAACAGGGATTTTAATGTGTAGCACCAGGCAAAGAGAGAAAAGTAAAATACTCAATGCAAAAGCATCTTGAAGTACCCTGGAAGCAAATTCCTCACCTCACCTGCAAATAGGTTAATGGTAACTTCTGGGAAGCTGAGGGGTTGCTCCAGGAAACCCAGCGCTCTGAGAACTGAATTCAAGCTGGGGAACTCCTGGATTAGCTCATTCTCTGTCCCTCACTGATCCAATACGGCCAACATGGTGTGTGGCCACGGAGGAAGCGCTAGAGATTACACTCTTTTAAGGAGAGTCCGCATTCAGGAAATACAGACATATGAACAGTTTGACACTCATCCAAAGGTTGGTTTGGCTTCTCCTGCCAGCCAGCTGGCTCTTACCATCAGCGGGGATGACCGTGGCACTGTGAATATGTCATCATGATGCTCACCATCTTGGAGCTAACTTTTGAGTGGCTACCTCTGTGTAGTTGTGAAACAGAGACCCACGGTGATTATAGCTTCAATTTCCTATCATTTTCTGTGCTTGATTTATAAGATATAACGGAAGAACCATCACCAAGCTAGCCTGGCTCCATACCTAAGGAGAAAGTCACCTGGATTTTCTCTTATGAAACGTCAAGAGATTGTTAGCAGCTTTACTCATTTAAACAAAGGTTTTGAGGGGTGCTGGCATTTTATTGTTCCAAGTTAACCCATCTTTTACAATACTCAGGCAGATTTGTGGACATTGTCACTACTGCTGGCTATCGTTCACTCTGAATAGAACCCAATTTCTATGGATGCTGTGGATTCTGTGGCCACAGTGGATTGTGTATCTTTAGGGCTGAGATTTAGGTTAGGCATAGAATTCCAAATTTCCGATATTACCAAAAGTGCTAAGCCTTTCTTTTAAAATTAAGAAGTAAAAATGTTTTTCGTGTCATAGTCCCTCATGTGACTAACCCGAATTCTATCTAAAGGGCTACTGGAGTATTAATTTATTCTCTTATTCTGTGGTCTCGTCCTCCACCTTCAAGCAAGACAATCACCTTCAGGGTGCTATTATACCCACTGTGTGATGTCTCACCCTCTGTTCAAAGACCTCTGCTGGCTTCCCACTGTCAGTGAAGTCGAAATCTGCTCCCGCATTCAAGCTTTTTAGAATGTGCCCACATGGTACTTTTTCACCCCACCCCACCCCACCTCACCTCTCTCTCCTTACTTCTTGCAGTTGGTGCAGCTCTTCACAGCGTCATTGCTTCTCTCCTCTCTTTTCTCTTTCACTAAAGCCACACCTCCCCTTCAAATCCATTTACTTCCCTTATGACTTACAAGGGTTCCTTTGATGTAGGAGGATCATCTGTCTATGTGTTACTTTCATTGGTTAATAAAG
>LOEQ01002713.1:263825-296096 GCA_001685075.1 Bramus lutescens
AAATGGGTTAATCAAGATGTGAGAGTTAGCTAAGAAGAGGCTGGATATAATGGGCCAGGCAGTGCTTAAATAAATACAATTTGTGTTCTATTATTTCGGGGTATTGGGGTATAAGCTAGCCATGTGGGAACCGGGCGGAACGAAAAGCAGGCCTGTCTGCTCCCCTTTCACTACAATTGGTTATCTCCAACTATCTACCACTTTGCTTTTAATTCTGAATACTTATCAGTGTTACTTTATCTCTAAATGTTTATCGCCTTTCTTTTTGTAAGGGAAGAGGATAATTCTGACAACATTTGGCAGATATGATCTTGTTTGGTGTCCATGTCTGGGAGAAAGAGGTTCTTTTTTTGGCAAGTATCTCTTGAAGTTTGGAAGCAGCCTAGTGGCTTGTCATTTTCATTGCCGTTTTCTTCATTGTACCCAATTCAAGACCAGGTGAATGAAAATGCTAAATGCAAAGTTGGGTTTATCTCAGGCATGCAAGCCCTATGTGCATAGCTAGCTACTTAGAAGTATTTTGTTCTAAGTAGCCAGGACATGTCAAAAAGGAAAAAAAAAACTTTGTAAAATAGAGGCTGAAAAGCAGGGGTAATCAACCTTTTGTCAGCCCATATAGTATTTTTCTTTATTTTGGTTTAGAAAATATGCACTAATTTTTACATATTTGAGAAATTTGAAAACCTACCCTCTCTTCCTGATTATTTTAAGGAAAAAAAATTACAAGATCTTATGAAGTGGGCTCACATTTTGATACAACAGAATCAGATCTACTCTGCATGTCTCAACTTTCTAGTTAGCCACAGTCCTCACTAGCTAGCCATTTACTTAGTCTCTCTGCTTGGCCCTTGCGGGAAACTGAGTCTGAGACTCAGTACAAAGGAGGAGGGGGAGCATGAACAAAGAGAACAGCGATGTCAAGATGTAAACTCTAGAGTTCAGGTGACCTGCAGAATGGATGCGCTGGGAGCAAAGTCCAAGACATGCTTTTAAACATTTAGATGTCAAGAAACTGCAGTCAGTGAGAGACAATAGGGGACCACAGTTGTGTATCACGGCAAGGGTCCATGCTGTCATCACATGAAATTGACCAGGATGTGTCAATGGTGAAAAAGAAAAGCGGGGGAGGGAAAGTCGGAATCTTCTCAATACTTAGAAAAGGCCATAGAGTCGAGGAGAAACCTTACCCTAGTTTCCCTTCCAGAGGTTTTTCTCCTTCTCCCTCTCTGAGAGCCTCACCTCTGCATTTTCCTTGCAGAGTGCCTCTGTACTTGACCACCAGGGGGCCCTGTTGCACACTTCAGCAGAATAATCATTAGCCTTGGCGGTCTCCTGGGAAATTCTTAAGGACTGGCCAACCTGCAATCTATTTTTAATGAAGATCGGAATTTTTCCAGCCTTGTCTTTAGAAATAAGAATACAGCCAATAGATAAGAAGTGAAACAATCCACGGGCATGTAAAAACATCCAAGCTTATAGACGAGCTAAAACCTCTCTTTTTATGACTTCCTTAGCTAAAGCTTATGTCTGCAATTTTCCCTGTCTCACAGGTTGTCCTTCCTTCCTCTTCCACTCGGTCTCCCAGTGTGATTCCCCATCCTTTCTTCTATTGACAAAAGCCAGGAGGTGGGAGCTGAAGGCAAGGTTCACCCTGGGAAGGGGACTGTATTTGTAACCAGCTCACCCTGCTCGCTCCTGAACGTGTGATCCTGTGGGAGGACAGAGTGGGTGTTCTTCCCAGTTCCTCCTCCAACAAACCAGTTCACATTGGGATTCCAGCGGTTCACAAAGCCACAGAGATGGTTTTCTTCAAAGTCACATTCTGGAGGAAGAAACATAGACACACATGTCACGGACCTGCAGCCATACCTGGGGACACCCACACTTGATGTGGGATTCCTTTTCGTATGCTGTGAAAATGTTTTATTGCCATTGGTTAATAAGGAATCTTCTTTGGTCCTATTGCTGTGCAGAACAGAGCAAAGCAGGAAATCCAAGCAGAGATAGAGGATTAAAAAAAAGGCGGAGTCAGGGGGACGCCATGTAGCTGCCAAAGAAGACAGACACACTGGAACCTTGCCGATAAACCAGGAGCCACATGGTAAAAATATAAAATAATAGAAATGGGTTCATTTAAGATGTAAGAGTTAGTTAATAAAAAGCCCAAGCTAACAGGCCGAGCAGTGTTTTAATTAATACAGTTTCTGTGTTATTATTTCAGGTCTGGGTGGCCAGGAAATGAACAAGCAGCGTCCCACTACACACACTCTCTGCAGAATTTGCCCTTTGTCATTCTGAGGGCTCTCTTCCTCAACCATGGGGGCCTGTGGACCAGAAATTCTGAACAATATTGTTTAAGAAGGAAGATCCAGTAATGAATCAACACGCTGCTTCTTCATTGTCCCTCTGAGCCATAGTCCTTTCTCCTATTAGCCCTGTGGCTTGCTGTGGGATTCATCATCTCTCTGAGTCAGTTTCTTGATGTGTGAATTGGAAACAACAGGTCCACGTTATAAGACTGCAGGCATGGGCAGCTCTCGGTACAGCACCAGAGTACGGGACACGTGGCCCATGCTTGAAATAAGCTGATGATTTTTTTGGTCATCTATTAAATTAATTAGTCAATGTTTGGTTCCAGGGACTAAGACCAGGGTCTAGCACATGTTAAGCATGCACTTGACCACTGACCTATGTTCCCAACTCCACTGAGTCTATTTTAATGTACTACTTTAGCGTTATTCCCTCAGCTCTAGGCATTTTCTGCATCTCTCTTTCTATTACCTGTTGGCTCAGTCCTCCATCTCTTTATGGTGAACAAGATTCCCAGAACTCATGTTTCCAAGATGCTAACATTTCCCCACTTTTCTGATGAATTAGAATCTAGTCAGGATAGGACAGGCACACACCTGGCCCAGGGCCCTCCTGTAACTCCTGCCTAAAGCTGAGAACTACAGAAGTAAAACCTTTGAGCTTAAGGACATTGACATGTTTTCTATAAATTGTTCCCCATTAACACATTCTTTTAGTGGGAACAGGGAATTTATAAACCTAATCCGGCTGCTGACACCATAATCTTGCAATGGCACCATAATCTTGCAATTATGAACAAAATGAAGGATGATTGCCATCCTGCTCTTCTCTATTGCTCCATCCACCTCCTCATTGGGTCCCACCTAAGGGAAGGGCAAAGGTGACATCAGTGCTAGTGGCCAGCTCCATCACTGCCAGGTTGCCATGGTGAGCTAGGCCCCTTTACAGAGGGAATAGCCTAGCTAGAAGCAGTTTTGACTCCACAGCCACTGTTTCAAGGTGCTAGTAATTCCTCCTCCCTTGTCCCATTGGCAAGCGAGGTAACAGCGTATGAGGCACAGCTGGTCCTGATTCTGGTCACAGTGGCAGTGCCTGCAGGTGTCTTTACACAGCTTTTGGTCTCCTTGACGTTGACGGGCTTTCTTCAAATTACAGAGGCGAGGTTGATCCCCCGTCCCACCCCTCCACCCNTCCCGCCAGGATCCTAGCTGTACAATTGTCGGCGAGCACCCACAAATCTCAAGATTTCTTTTCAAATTTCCACTACAGTCTCTGCCAACTGATGCTCAACATCTAGCACCAAGGGCTGCCACAGAGTGTAATAAAAAGCAAAATCCTTCTCAGCATGCCAGGCACTCGCCTAAGCTTTTGCAATGAATTCACTTAATCCTCAACATAGCTCCTTGAGAAAGGTACTATTATTAACCCAATTGCACAGACAAGGAGCCAAGAGAAGAAGTGGGCACAGAGCAAGGAGTGTCGACAACATGGCAAGATACACTTCTGTGGAGTCCTTTTTGTTTCAAATAAATCAGAAGCCACCAAGTCATCTGGGGGAAAGAAATGAACACTTCTTGAGTGCCCACCCTTAAAGCCACCTCTTCTCAGACCTCACAGGAACCAACTCCGTTTGCAGCGGATGACTTGAGCCCGGCGGAGGTTGGGAGGTGCAGTGAGAAACTAAACCAGCAGGTGGCGCTCCCCAGTTGCCTCTGACCGCTTCAGTGTGTGGAGGGGCAGCACCTAGACTACTCGCGGGAGAAGCCTGGATAGAAGCTCTGCCTTAGAGGTATCATTTAGAGACCAAAACAGAGAAGCCGTACCACAGGACATCAGCATAGGCTCCTTGTATAGGATCATTTTTGACTCTCCGCTCCCTTTGGCCCGAGTCCTCAGTCTAAACACAGACAACGCTGAGGCGTCAAGCAGATCTATCGACTTTTTTCTTTTGCAATTCTACTCCCCCACTTTTTAACACACCCCTGGTTTAAGGTCCTCTTCCTGCAATCCCTGTAAAGTCAGAGTCTCTTCCAGGAGGTTACTTGCTCCTATGCATCTGTATTTTCCTTGTCTCCAGCTCAGGGAGACCAGTGACATCATTGGAAAGCCACAGCTGGACGCCTGTCCCTTGCAAGCTAACTCTAACACTTACCAACCTAATAATTAGGTAAACCCAGGCTTTTGGTCCTGAAACCAGTCTCTGGAAGAAACTCCATGAGGGTTACCAACTGCTCGACTCTGGCCTTTGTGCCTGTATGCTCAGATCCTTTCTCCTACCAGATTTTTTTCCCCAGACAACCTTCTATGTGCACCTCCACAGACGCCAGCCCCTCCGTGCAGTGCTCACTGGGTAGCTATGATCGACGGCAGATGAGGAAGTGTCAAGCAGTCATGGGGCAGGGGCTGTCCTCTTTTCCTGCCTTTTCAAAGCTGCCACACACAGGCAATCAATCCTGCCCAAACCAGGTAGGATCCAAGTGACAGCTTTGATGATTAAGACAGCAGTAGCTGTGTATCAGGAAAGTAGGTGACTTGATGGATGTCTGCTCTTCTGGTAAAGGCCATCAGAAATAGAGTTCACAGCAAGCCCGCCATTGCTTTTATTAGAACAAAGGGAGGTTAGGGAGCATCGCTGATGGGTAAAAGTGACTGTTTCTCCTTGTTAATCCAGACAGTTGGCACAAATGCTAATGAGCTTTTCCACTGAAGACTGAGAATCAATGTACCATCTTCAGGTGACCCTTGCAAAGAACAGATGCTACTAGGCATTTAGCAGTGTGCTCTCTGACACACTTGGCCTTTAGGATTGATTTAGTGCTTTCTGGAAGTGGATTGTAGGGAGAGATTTGCACTCCGCTGCCATGATCACGAAGTTCACTTACCGATACAGTAGCCGGCTGTCATCTTGATTTCAAAGAGGGCAATGCTGGCTGTGTTTCCTTGTCCCAGGACGCCTTCTATCAAAATCTGTACAACATATGGGGGAGAAAGGGAAGAAGGCATCAAAACACCATGTTTCCTAGACAGTTCTTAGTCGGGAGCTGTCATTCAGTGTGATTCATGGCTGTTGAATGTGGTTCTTAGTACTGCATTCATTCCCGTGCATACATGAACACATACATGTACACTGAGGACTTTGACATGGACAGAGCGTCCAACAGATGCACAGAGTCCAGTGTCTTCCAATGCTATCTTAACTTCCACATCTTCCTGTGTTCATGGAGGCAGTCATTGGTGGATGTTCCTGGAGATGTGCTGAATGGAACTGAGGGCAGATGATACAGGGGCGAATAAAGGGGGGATGGTGGTGGTGTGAGGAATCGATGGAGGAGAAGGCAGGGAGCCAAAACTGTCAGAAATCTCCACATGAGATGGGAAGGTTCAAAAAGTTAATCCATAATTTCTACTTTGATGGAAAACTGAGAATTTTACACAAAGAATAGATAAAAGCATGACAATCCATGTGGTTGATTTCAAGGAATGTTAGAGTTCACATCTGGTCCTGTTTCTCAAATAGCTTTTTCTGCTGTGGTTTTAGCAGGATATTTTGCAACTATGTGGGTAGATTTTGGGTCTGATAACCATTGGACGGTGGTGTGAAATAGGAACTCAGACTCAGTGTTCCCTCCCTCAGTGGCCGCCTGATGGAGAGAGACTCCCAACAGGCTGGGCTAGCCTGAGATGCTGTTTTAAAGCCTTTCACAGGAGAAGGTTGAGCCTAGGAACAGAGCGCATTAGGAATGGGGTTCTCCCGGTGGCTCTGTTGTGTCCTTAGGGACACACACTGTCATGTCATATGTGCCACCCTCCAGCTCCATTCCCTGCTCCACTCCACGCCCCACCCCTTACATCTTCTGTCTTCCTCTCAGAGCTGACAGAACAATTAGCCTCTCCGAGAAGAAAAGGAAACATGACTGGTAAATAAGTTTCCTCTTTCAAAGTATTTTAATATCTCATTTTATGATAATGTCTTGCTCAAAGTTTGGAGCAACTAACCCATGAGGAAGATAACACAGCATATTCCACAAACAATTTAGAAGGGTGACGCAGAATTGTTGGCAACCAAAATACTTCAGAAAGTCCATTTTCACTGAGGAGGTCAAGTTAAGCACCATCTAGTCTTTTGTTTTAAATAGATGGGAAAGTTCATGAAGATGCTCTTTCAAGGAATAAAGAAATATTAATTTACATTAATTTTCTGCAGTACAGTGAACCTTACTGACTTACTTGTTATAAGACATGGTTCTTAACCTGTGGGTTGCAACCCCTTTAGGGTCAAATGACCGTTTCACAGGGGTCTCATCAGATATCCTGCATATCAGATATTTACATTAGGATCCATAACAGTAGCCAAATTAGTTAGGGAGTAGTAACAAAAAATTTTATGGTTGGGAACATGAGGAACTGTATTAAAGGGTCTCAGAATTTGGAAAGTTGAGAACCACTGTCATAGGACCTCATGGAACATAAAGCAAGTCACAGGTCTCATATCTTCCCCCTCAGCCCTGCCTACCTTGAATTTCTTGGAGCTGTTTGGAAGATCCAGACTGGCTATGAGCCAGCTGTCTGAAGGCTCCTTAGTGGACCAAAGCAAGCGATCGAAGCTTTCATCCTCAAATCTCATGTAGAGGTTCAGCTGGCTGGGTTCTGACACGGGGGCCAGAGGTGCAGTTATCTGGTAGACCAGGCGAAGGCAGTTCCATTCCTCTGCCTGCAAATCAGAGCTCAGCAGCACGGCTTTCTCCCCTTGCTTAGCAAAAGAGGTGTCCACATAAACGTAATGGCCTGAAAGAGAGAGGAGTGCAGACAAGGAATTAGTCTTCTGTTTGTAAAAGAAGGAAGAAAGGGAACTGTTTCATCCATTAAAGCCGTGGGAAGACAGACTCTGCAAATGCTTTGTCTCAACCCAACAGAATTGCCTGAATCATTAGAATCTGTGAAATGGGCATGTCTCTCCTGCACTCCATGGGCCACATGCACCCCAGGATAACTGTTAATGCATCCCAAAACACTCGTAAAGGATATTATATGACAATGTCAAAAGCTGGACACCCTTACATGGTTTGGCCATACTGCAGCCACTTCCCCACACGACAATAGGCTGGAGTTGAGCAGTGGTCCTCTCAAGAGAGTGGAGTTCCCTGTCCAGTTTTCTATCCCTTCAACCCGTCTGAACTCCAGCACCAAGGCCAAGCATCTGGTGCTTTTCTTCATCCTACGCCAGGTCTCCTTAGCACATTGCACAAGGCACCCTGGCTCTCACTTGGGTGAGGGTGCAGGCTCTGGACATGGAATCTAGGGAGGAATATGAATAGGCTGGACCCAAAAGCCTCAAAATGCTATGACTTGGGGCACACAACCATCCCCTTACACAGTTCTCCCCAGAACAAATGAGCTAATTTGCATTTAGCTTGTATCATTAGAATAGACTAAATTGGTTTAGTTACTCAGTCTGGCTCTTGGGCCCTATCCAGAGAGAGTGTAAGCTTTTTTTTTTTTTTAAATTAAGAGTCAGATTCCCTTTGCCTAGACTCTTTCCTATCCAAATACAACTAAATGGAAAGCGTGTGTAGAACACATTGCCTAGGGCTTGGAGAGCCGTGGACACAACAGGGTCACGCCCATTCTGTCTTCCTCTTTCATCTCTTCCTCCTTCTCAGTTCCTTGGCTTTTTCTCTCTTCTTTCTCTTTCTCTCTCTTATCTCCCATTTCACTCTTTCTCCTTTCCCCATCCTCTTCTCTCTATTTCTGCCTCTTCTATTTCTGCCTCTGTGCTGCTAATATGAGTGAGTGGTATTCTGCTGGCTGGACTGGGATACGGAGGGTTAGGGAAGGAGGGAAGCCAAGGACATCAATGTAAGTCTTCCACACTGCTCTGGCCACCTGGACCTCCTAGCAGAGTGGTTCACTTGATTATTGGTCTTTGGAAGTGCAAGCTGAAGGCTGCAAGTGCCTGGAAACTCCCACATTTGTGTCCATATCTACCCAGTGTCTTCTACCATGTGGCCTCCCACTCCACCCCTGGTAATTTGGGTACCTAGCCAGAAAGCTCTGAGATACATGTATGTTTTCCTTCAGCCCATCCTCCGCACATATTGCCCCAAATAACCATCCCAGCTAGGATCATCAGTGGCACCAGATCAGGCAGGCCGGAAGCAACCCAGCAAATGATCAGCCTCCATGTAGGACACAGAATGCCATCTTGCTAGCTGGAGGATCCCAAGCTCAAGCTTATCTCCAAGCAGGCAATCTTCATGGGCCAGTCACTCACAAGTGACAACCGCTTTTAGAAACATCTCAGCCCCACCCCAGCATGGTAAGTCTGATGCCTAAAGCTATTGTGACCACCAAGTGTTCTGGGTACAGCTAGTCTTCAGCTACCAGGCATTGCCCTAAGCACATGGTACCCATTCGCCATTCACAAGCTGTGGTGCCTACTGGGTCCCAATGATGAAATTGGGCTCTTGATACCAAGGAGTTTGCTTGTGAAGACTTGGATCACTGCGACCGTGGGGAATGTGTAAAGTGCCACCCTGTTTTCCCAACTCTGTTCAGGGGCATCTGAGTTGGCAGTAGCTAGTGGAGTATGGATGGGGTAGTGTGCTGGTTACATTTTGTCACCTTGAGACAAGCTAGATTCATCTGAGAAGAGGGAACCTCCAATGAGAAAATGCCCCCTGTGGAGACATTTTCTTGAATGGCTGGTGATGTGGGTGGGCCTACACTTTGAGCAACACCATCCCTGGAAAGGTTGTCCTACGGTTTGTAAGAAAACAAACCAAGCAAGCTAGAAGCAAGCTGGTAAAACAGCCCTGCTCCATGGTCTCTTCTCCAGTCCCTGCTTCCAGATACCTATCTTTTTGTTCCTGCCCTGACTTCCCACAGTGATGGACCTGATCTGAAAGTGGAAAGTTGAAATCAATCTTTTCAATCCCCCACCCCCAGTTGCTTTTGGTCCTGGTCTTTATGACACCCGTTGAAACCATAGCTAAGATAGATACGGGGCAGAGGGTGTGGAGAGTGTTTCCTGCAGAAGTGAAGAGGTGGAAATGGGGCATGAGCCAGCATTCATGATAAATCCCAAAGTTGCTTTTGTAGAGGCTAACTCCCCTGGACATTTCCCAGTTTCTTCTGCCTCATCTCCTTCTTTCCTTCCCATATTCCAGAAGAGAAAGCTTGAGACTTGAAGCTGAAGTTTTCAAACTTACATCTGGAGTCATCTGGTGGGTCACTTCCCCTCCGAAGAAATGGGGCTCATTTTCTAGGTACTTCTTTCTTTTTTTAATATTTAGTCAAATGCTTTTTAATATTT
This sequence comes from Bramus lutescens, assembly GCA_001685075.1. Lineage (NCBI taxonomy): Eukaryota > Metazoa > Chordata > Mammalia > Rodentia > Cricetidae > Bramus > Bramus lutescens. Next base: position 273,448 of record LOEQ01002713.1, read on the forward strand.
GAGACAATTACCACCAATATTAAGATCTACCTTTTGATGATAGTTTTAATTTTGCTCCCCTAATTACATTCTATAAAGACACAAAACTATTATCCGGCTAGACATGCTCTTATCACCAGGTACTAGTAAGTTTAGTAAAATAGCTGTTTCTGAGGGATGGTAACATTAGAGCACCTGTTAGGGATTCAAGACATTTACTTTTTAAAAAAAATTCTTTTAACTTTTATTGATTCTTTGTGGATTTCACATTATGAATCACAAACCTACTTATCACCCTGTTGTCTCACTTCCGTCCTCTGCCCTTGCAACATTCCCACCAAAACAAAACAAAATAAAAAACCCCAACCAACCAAAACAAAACAAAATTAAAAAAAACAACCAACCAAAACAAAACAAAACAAAATTAAAAAAAACAACCAACCAAAACAAAACAAAACAAAATTTAAAAAACCCCAACCAACCAAAACAAAACAAAATTAAAAAAACCCAACCAACCAAAACAAAACAAAACAAAAAGGAGAAGAATCTCATCATGGAAGCTGTAGTGTGGCCTGTTGGGTCACACAGTCTACCCATTAGTCCATTCATCTTTACTGGTAAGTGTTCATTGCTATGAGTCACTGGTCTGGTTTGAGGCCTCTGACTTCTGCTTCACTATCAATAATGGGCTCTCTGTGGGGATCCTCTTGGATATCCTATTGTCCTGTGTCATGGAGATCCTGCAGTTTTGGATCTGTAGGTTCATCTCCTTCTCTTGCCCCAACAGTTCAATGATGAGGTGAATGTTGTGGGTGAGCTAATGCTAAGCTCTGGTTCTGGGCCTGGGGTGGTAGCTAGGTTGGTCAGCCTGCCAGCTTTCCCGCATCTTCATTACCCTGGTGAGCTCTCCAGCACTGTTTGACTAGCTCACCCAAAGCAGCCTGCAGCAAGGGGATGGGGGCCAGTTCTCCTGTCATTAGGTCCTCAGATCCAGCTCACCTGCACTCACACCACCAGGGCCAGCTCTAGTGTTCTGCCCATGTGAGCTGGGCACCTTCTGTCTGTCACAGAAAGTGCATCATGTCTTCTTATAGCATGATCGGGAGGGAAGACATGAATCTAAGAAGAACTCAAATGTCAGTGAACGTGTGTAATAGCAGGTTTATAGCCCCAAACAATGGGAGATATCTGCACTTTTTGGTGAGAACTGTTAAAAAGCCTGTGTTGAATTGGGCTTGGTGATGCACACCTCTTAATTCCTGGCACATGGAGGATCAGGCAGGAGGATGACAAGCTTGGGACCAGTAAGACTTTACCTCAAAAAGGTAATGGGCAGTGGCTAATAGAGTGGCCCACAGCTGGCCAAGGTGCAGAGAATAAAGTCTGCAGAATGCTCAGCTCTAAAAAGAACATATATACCAAACCCTCCTCTCTTGCAAGGCTCAGGTATCATTGTAGATGAAGTAGAAAGAGTGTAAGAGCCAGAATAGGTGGATGACTACAAAGAAATATTATCTTCTGGACACAGCTCTACATAGGAACTCCCAGGGGCTGCAATAGCTTGCCCAAGACCCATGCAAGCCTAAGTGAGACCAAATTCTAGTACTGAGTGGGGAGTTGAGTACACAACCCTACTCCTAGTCATGGAGTGGGCAGCAGTTATATTAGCTGCAGGGAGAGGGAGAGAGAGTTTTCTCCAAGAGTGTAGCTCTTACTAAGCCTATCATTCTCCCATGGAAGACTACCTCCTCCCTCTGTCTTGACATTCTTTCTCACTTTGTAAATCCCTATAAGCATATGCTAATGATTTCTTGTTAAGAGCCTTTGAAGCATACACTGCATAAAATGCATTATTCAAAATACCTTGATATTATACTGTCTGATAAAAGTTGACGCTAGTTATTGGGTGATTTTTGACATCTCGTCCATAAATATTGACTATTTCAAAATGCCGAGATTGCACATTTACATTACAGACCTCAAATTTAGCTCCAGGACACACTTTGTGAATACGTCTACTAGCTGTTTTTAGATTTATCTACCCAGTAAAGCAATGCACTTTCCTAACCCAGTAAAGCAATGCACTTTCCTATCTTAACTAACTAACTCAAATGCTCCTACCTTAACCATCACCGCCTAGTCCAAGATACTGCACTCAATCACTGAGTCCACTTTTCCCACCCAGCCTGGATCCAGCTTCAGAATCTTTTTAAACACAGAGTCCCATGGAGCCATTACCAGCCAGTCTGAGTCCGCACTTGGGTAGATGCTGCTTGTAACCTCGACTTGGAGTTTCAAAGAAACACTATTTTGTGGCCATGTTACAGCTAAATTAAACTAGAAGGAACATGATATATTTAGAGGAAATTTGTGAAATCAAATATAGAATGAGCAAGTGATTTTTCCATACTATAACTAGCAAAATTCCTGTAAAGTCTACTTTATTAAAGAGAAACATACCTCGAAGTGAAACAATATACATGATTTATTCTGCACTGGGTAGACTGACATTAACAATCTAATGTTACACGGATTCCCTCACCAAAGAATCTACCCTTCTGATGCAGTCCAGTGGTTCTCAGTGTGTTCCCAAGGTTGTACAGCTATCTCATTGTTATGTGATTCTAGAATAGTTGTGCCACTCAAGTCAAGTTTCTCAACTCATTCACAGGTTCTTTACCCTCCTCTCAGCTGCCTCTGGAGACCACGATTTGCCTGTTCTGGGAATGGCTTGAAAGCAGAGTATTATATGTGTATGGTTGACTTCTCAGATGCCTTCGAAGTTCACCTGAGTTAGAATTTTATTCCTTATTAACACAAAGTCCTACTTTGCATCTTGAAGTCGCCAGCTGACTGATGTTTGGGCTACTCTCTCTTTTGTTTGTGATGAACAGGGATGCTATTATGAGCACACACGTGAGTTTTCAGTATATGAACATTCAAGTCTCTCTCACTGATGAGACCTTCGTTCACTGCTCGTTAGCACATATGGTAACTATGTTTAGCTTTTGGAGGAACTGCCAGAAATTCTCGTGTGGCTGCAGTGTTTGCTTCCCATCCCCAATGTGTGGGTCCTATTTCTTGTCTACAAAAAGAACTATCGATGCCTGCTATTATCCATCTTCCTTATTAGACATTCTGGTAAATAAAAAGTGGTGCCTTTGTCTTGTGTTTATCTAATGATTTATGTTGTAGACCATCTTTCCTGTGTTTATTGGCCATTTGTATGCCTTCTTTGCAAACAAATATATTCAAATCCCCTTTCTATTAAAAAGTTGGGTTATTTGTCATTTACTATTGAGTTGTAAGTCCCTTAGTTTTTCCAGAGAGTGGGAAGTTTGTACTGCATTCTTACTTTCTTTAGGCTCTTAGCAGGGTGTTTGTTCAGGTAGCAGATCAGCTGAACATTTGTTCAGGGCTGCTGTGAGAAAACCTTTCTCTCACTTTTTTTTCCCAAGCAACTATTCCTTTGATGTTAAATCCAACACCTGTGCCCTCTGCGGTGGGAGGCTCCTCCTTTTCCATCCTCAGCAAGTTCTTCACCTCCCAGCTGGTTCCTATCTAGTGCCATCCAAAGACAAGGCCAGCTTCCTCCTGGGAGACTGCCTCAAATCTTGTAAGCCAGACCTGACAGCAATGCTTGCACTTCTTTCTTGCTGAGCTCTTAGGATTCTTCCTCTATAAGACAAAGGCATTTCCTTGGATTTATTTTTTATTTTTGAAAATGCATTTTAAATTGAAATGTAATTACATCACTCTCTCCTCTTTCCTTCCTTTGCCCCCTCCCATGTCTTCTCCTCCACTCTCAGACTAACAGCCTCTTTTCCTCTGGTTGCTTTGGTTGCATATTCACACTCATGGACATACAAATACAACCTACAGAGTCCATTTTTGTTGTTTGTGTGTATAGTTTTGTTTCTTTGCTTGCTTCCTTGTCAGCTTCCTCCACGAACCTGTAGTCTAGTCCCTGAATTCGGCCTAGGCTATTCTTCCCTGATTTCATGGTGCCCTTTCTCCCTGGATCACACCCTGCCTAAGTGAAGGTATAGAGTGATCAAATGGAGTAGGCATGACAGCCAGATGTTGGTTCAGATTCTAGCCACACTATTTAGAAACACTGTCATTTTGGGGCAAGTTAATTATAGCATTTGAGATCCACTTTTTCCACTGGTAAATGGGGATGCTAATCACTAATGCTGTATCATTTTTAAGAAGATTAAATAAGACCATATTGTATTGTAATTAGCATATTGCCAAGCTGTTAATAAATGTTAGCCCTTATCTCACTAGTTACCAGTCAGTAAGATGTTTTGGACGCTTAGCATCCTCATTGTCATCTTATTCAAGAACTCTCTGATACTAGCTACCCTTTATCCTGCTGCTGTGATGGCCCTACTCTTCTGATCTGATACCAGCTTCTGCCACTGCACAGAAGACCCTTTCTGCCTTCGCGGCTAGACACATTCAGCCTGGGGCTTCTCTGCTATGGTGTACACAGCTTTTTCTCATGCCTGACTTCTTCCTGTCTGTCCATCCTACTCAAACATTCATCTCTGGAGCCACCAGCTGACCAGAGCATTCTGGACAGCAATGCATTCAAACCAAGTAGCAAACATTCCTCTCTGCGAAGAACCAGATTCCTATTGTGGTGATGGGCTCCTTCCTCCACACACGTGTATCCTAATTCTGTACAAGTCATAAACTTACATTTGAAAGAGCTGTGACTACTTTGGCATATAAAAGGTTTGTCAAAAACATAAATTTATGAATATGTATAGAAAATTCTCAAAAATATTTGTCAATATGGAGATGGTTAAGAGTAGTGAAGAGCATATATTGCTCTTTTAGTGGGCCTGAGTTCTGTTCCCAGCACTCATGCTGGGCAACTCACAGGTGCCTGTAGCTCCAGTTTCAAAAGATCTGACGCCCTGGCCTCCTTGGGTACCTACAATCATTTGTACATGCCCCCAAACACATAACTAAAACTAAAATAAACTAGTTGATTTTGTTATCTGAAAATAATTGGGATAGTACTTTTTAAATGTTAAATAAACTCTAGCAAACATTTGAGATTATTAATATTCAATTTTTTCAACCAGATTCATAATCATCAATAAATATCCTGAACCATAAACAGTGCTAGACACATGACACCAAGGGCATGAAGGGTTACAGAGTCCCTCGACACAAGGCCATCAGTGGCGGCATCCCCAGGTTTCAGCCTGTTGTACCAGGCTGATGTTGTTGTACTTCAGACACAGAGAAGGCTTCAGGATAAGTTTTTGGTGTAGGTCATTTCCACAAAGAATTTGGACTCTTAACTGCTGGACAACACATTGCTCCATGCTATCTTAAGAAAAACATCACTTCACTAGGCCTCAGATCCTTGTTGGATAGCAAGGGTCACTCCGTAGGGCTTTTCATGGCTTTACAACCTTCCCAGCATCTTTTCAATGGGAGTGGCTTCTCTGCTCTGTTGCTACCATGTGAGGTCCCTCATTCTGAGCCAGTGAAAGTACAGGAACCCCTTGGCTCTCGATTTGCTTTTGTGCAGAGAATGTGATTTAAGAGGTATTAACTTATACCCACCTCTCCAGAGAAAGCAACATTCTGAGGATGTTAGTTTGTACCACCTCTTTATCTACTCCTAAAGTGGAATGGGCAAAGTGGCCTATAATTGAGAAGGCGTGACCAAACCTTGCAGCTCTATATGGGTACCCATTGCTAAGAAACTCCTCCCAGAACAAAGTCTAGCGTAGCAAAGTGTTCTCATGTGGGGAATCTCAAACACAGTTTTGCACCAGGAGAAAAGGAGAACCTGCATTTAAAGAGCAAAGCAAAATTATAGTGTCCACATTTCCTTTCTAACCCCCACACAGGGCTACAGCCATACCCACTCTGCATATAGAAAGGACTTTGCTGTGGTCATGGACGCTTCATTAAACTCCAGTCTTGACAGAGGCATTGTGGATAGCTGTGCAATGGACAACTCCTTGCTAACCTCCATCTACAATATTGGAAGTCTCTTCTAAGCTCTTTTAGCATCCATTATATCCATTTACATTTGTCTAGTTCCTTACCTACCATCCTCACTAGGGCCTTTTGCATTTAAGGGCACACAGCAGATCTGCTTGGCTCTTAGCAGGTTTGTATTCTCTGTTTTTAAGTAAATGAATAAACTCCTTCCCGACAGTAGGTTTTCTTTATTATTTTTATATAAAGACATGCTAAAATTTCTTTCACTATGGAACTCTCTCATTAGTTTCAAATTTCTTAATAATTTCTCACTTACTGTTCCTAAATTTCACTCCGGGAAATATGACATTTGATGGAAGCTAGGATCTTCACTAGTGACTCACGCCACACTTAACTACTTTTACATATGCCCCTACTGTTCATAATTTTTGAAACACTAACCCCACTGCATTGAGATATGCAAAGAAGTGTAAAATTGCTGGAATGTAGAGCTTGTGGGAAGTATTCAGAAGGCCATCCAGCATGTGACATTCCAGATTAAAGAGAGCAATGGTTTTTTATCAAACTCCCAGTTTGGAGGCGTTGTTACAAAACACTCCGTGGAGCAGTGACAGGGCAGCACCACACAGCTGTCTCCAAGGACGTTGCCATTCCCCCTGACATCAGGGAAACTTCTCATTGTAGCTAACACTGCAAAAGTTGTGTCAAAAGATTCAGAATGTTATGAGTGCTTAAGGAGATCGCCAGCAGCAATCTCCAATGTAAACAGTGGCCCACACTGGAAACTGCCACCCAGATGTCTGTCTGCACTTTTCTTTAGGGCTATGCAGGGTGTGGTTAAACCCTGCTGACCTCAGTGGCAGTTCTGAAAGAGAAGTTTACCTTAGCAACTACCAACAGGAAACCAAGTGATGAACCCACAGCGAAAGGTCATGAGGCTGTTGAAAAGGGAACTCAGCTTTACAAAGCTTGGAAAACTAAAAGAGGCTTCCACTGAATGAGAATGTTTGCATTGCTAGGCACCAGCTCTTGGAAGAGTTTCTAGAAGATGTTCCTTGGAAGTATTGACATGCTTCTCTAGTTAACATAAAAGAGCTGGACCTGGTGTCTAATCCCTCTAATCCCAGCAGTAGGGAGACTGATCATGCATTCAAGGTCAGTTTGAGCTCTCTAGAGGGACTGTGGCTCAAAGAGAAAACAAAGAAATAAAGAGAAACAAGATAAATGTGAACAGCGATGATGTCAAGGACAATGGGTAACCTGACTCATTGCCAGTTCTCACAAGTGTATTGGGAAGGGAAAAGGCATTCTGCCTCTATGAAAAATATGTCCTTTATTAAGATAGGAGACTGGTAGATAATAGACAATAACATAGACTGCCTAGTAACATGACAGAGAACACAACTGAATAGTTTTGCTCATGAATTATATAAGACGTTTTGTCAAATGAAGCTATGCACATTTCAGCTTCATTCAGACCAGAAGAAAATGGGCATGCCTATGAAGACTTCACTGCGTCACGTACAAACAGATGTATCTGAACGTACACATGTATATGTGTGTGTGTTGGCACACACATACATACATAAAGATATTAAAGTCTTTACGATTTCTTATTTCAAGTTCTGCATCATGTGATTTATAAAGAATAAGATGAAGAAGGATTACACAGAGGTCAACATGTTGCATCTTGTTGTGCTGTATAGAAGATGGATGACAGGATAAACAGAGCTTAAATGAGTCAGTGGGTAAAACGTTTGTGTGCCAGCCTGGGGTCCTGGGTTCATATTCCTAGAGCCTTGTAAAAGCTGGGAGCAGAAGTACATGCCTGTGATCTGGTACTCCTACAGTGACATGGAAGACAGAAGAATGTCTGGAACTCTGCATGCCCGCTAGCCTGATATATGCGATAGGGAACAACAACAAAGAAACCTTGTATAAAACCAATCCCCGAGGTTGTTCTCTGACCTTTACACATGCGCAGTGGAACCTGTGCAAGTCTGCACTTACATACATAAATGCACATACATATCCACATACAAGCTGTGGTAGTTTGAATGAATTTCGCCCCCATAATCTCACAGGGAGTGGCACCATTAGGAGGTGTGGCTTTGTTGGAGGAAGTGTGTCACTGCAGGGGTGGGCTTTGAGGTTCCTTATGCTCAGGGTACTGCCCAGTGAATCAGTTAACTTCTATTGCCTGCAAGATGTAGGACCCTCAACTATTTCTCCAGTACCATGGATGTCTGCATACTGCCCTGCCCCCGTCCATGATGGACTGAACCTCTGAACTGTAAGTAAGCCCGCTCAATTAAATGTTTTCTTTATAAGAGTTACGGTGGTCATGGTGTCTCCTCACAATAGTAAACCCTAAGACACAAGCACATGTATCATAACACACATACAAGAATATATGATGTTCAATGGAGGAAATATAATATTAGAAAGAAAAGAAAGATACCATGCAGTACCTGGTAAGTGAGCATTTTGGTCTAGAGTCATAGTTTTACAACTTTTTAAAAGCACAAGCAAATGCAGTAGTCCATTTATTGACAATGCAAAGATAAGCCTCTGGGATGACCAAGTGGGCCCAACAGTTATACAGACCTTTGATGTTAAGCACAATTTTACCCACCAACTCTGTTTCCTCCAAAGTCCCTAGTGTAGGAATCTGAATTTGGTGGTGGTTTGGCAGCCCCTATTTTAGATCTTCTCAGAACTGGAGGCTTAGTGCTGCATCTTGCCCCTGGTGCCCACTTTTTCTCTAATTGGCACAGATTGCCAGGCATTTGGTTGAGTAAGGCACTCCTGCTCCCTGTAAGCCCTCCCATATGAAGCAGGCCGGATCTGCCGGCTTTCAATGCCATGGGCCTCACCATCACTGAAGGAGACAAGGCCTGCAGGACACACAGACGCCTTCTGGGTGATTCCAAAGTGACCCAGCAAGAGAAGTGTTCTTTTTAACAGTTTGCTTTCCCAGTCAGACCTCAGCCACACCACACACTCAGATACGGTCAACTGTATCTGTTTTATTCACCGCTAGCTTCAAGGTGTGGCACACAGCAGGTGTTTAATAAGCATGTGATAAACTAATTAAATAGCAGACCCCTTTATGAATTTCAGTACAAGAGGAATGAACAATAAAAAATGAAGTTCTTGCTGTATTTTATGATGTGTTCCCTATTTTAGAAGCATTGCTTGCTTTTTATGGAGAGAAATATGTGGGTATATACATGAATCTAAGACTTCTAAAACACCAAAATAGAAGTAGAAGTAGAAGAAATCAGGTTTCAGTAAGTGGTGTGAATTTCGATACTGACACACTGACAGAAACATGTTTTTACTCAGCTTTAGAGACCTAACTATTTACAAAGCACTGGAGCTGACTTCTGCCTCCCATCAACCCCATGCAAAAGCTGGACACTTTTGTTCTTCATTTGACAGATTGCAGAAGCCTGGCTTGGACACTGCACTCTGCCTAATGAGCAGTGGGCTCCAGATTCACTCAGATGGCCAGACAGAGCAGTTGGAACTACTGACGTGTGTTCTAAATATTGCATGGCACACACTGACCTTAGGAAACTTTGTTGATTATTTGCAGTTCAGATTTAACAGGGCATCCTGTAACCCTTGGTCTTAGCCTGATTCTTTCTCTGGAAAAAGCCAAGGCTGTGTGTGTGTGTGTGTGTGTGTGTGTGTGTGTGTATGCACGCTCGCACGTGCACATGCATACATTTTGTGTCATGCCCATGTATAAAGAATGACAGGAGTGGTATCTCCCAAGGCTCCAGAACCATACTATGTATAGAGTCATTGGTTCATTATTTTTTAAATTAATGCAAAATGGTGCACAATTTAAAAATATAAGACAATCAACTAGGTCTTTTATCCTGAAATTCTGGGATATTATGTCAGAGTTGCTTTATTTATAAACAAATACACAGAACCTTTGTAGTGATTTGAATAAGAATATCCCCCCACCCCAGGCTCAGATGTTTGAATACTTGCTCCCCCTATGATGGTGATGTTTGGGTAGTTTTAGGAGAGATGGCCTTGTTAGAGGAAGTACATCACAGGAGATGGGCTTTGGATGTTTAAAAGATCACCACCATTTCTAGTTGCTCCCTCTGCTTCCTGATTTCAGTCCAAGACATGAGCCCTCGGTTTCTACTCCTGCCAACATGCCTTCGCTCTGCCATCAGGAGCATAACAGAACCATCAGGCTAAGTAAGTGCTTTCTTCTGTAAGTTTCCTTGGCTATGGTGTTTCTTTTCATAGCAATAGAAAAGTAGCTAATACAATTATATGTTTACATATAGATTTTGAATCTTCATATAAGGGTTAAAACACCCTTTTTGTGCCACTTTTCTTTAAATATACTGTAAAGATTCTTTTCGTCTGTCATCCATCTATAAATCTATCTATTTACTGTGCTTGCTGCAGATCAAATCCAGACACATTCTTTCAATCTCCTAGACCTGCCTCGGCTTGGCCCAAGGCTTTGCCAGACGACTCACATCCTAAGCACTCATCACAGAGAGCTGGAAGGGGAGGAGAAAGGGTCACAGGTTCAGTTCACTTGATCTGGTAGCACCTACAGAGACCCTCAAATCTAAAATTTCACTGAAAGAATTGTCCCAGAATTGAGGGATGATGTGTGTAGTTTTACCATGGAGCTCTCTCTCTCTCTCTCTCTCTCNACCTATATATAGCTCTATCCATATAATAAATATATAACCCATATATATAACACACACGCATATATATGTGTGTGTGTGTGTGTGTGTAACTCCCACATAGCTTTCCCTCTGATTAGAAGCATCATCTTTAACTAATCGCTGCCCTAATGATGAACATATCCCCATATGATTTGCTTTTAAAAGAATTATGGTGATTATCTTCTATTTATGACTAAGCACGGACTTCAAAGTATGCACAGTTATGGAAGAGACCTCTAGAAATGGCACTGCAGAATTAAAAGGAATAGATTTTTTTTCTCATTTTGGTTAAGTGGTACCAAATGTTTCTTCTTGAAGACGTGTCTTTTTTTTCCCTAGTGGCAATACATAGGATCATTTCCTCTATCCAAATCAATTTTAGCATTCATCAGGATAATGGGGATTTGTCCAGTAAATTAAAATGGAATTTTATTGATGCTATCATGTGATTTTTTTCTTGTTATGTGGAGTAGAACATTTTTTACAGATATAAAAGTCGATGATAATTTATATGCCCATTGTGTGATATTTTTGACCTATTTTGCCATTGGGTAGTAAGTCCTTCAGTATTATTTATAAAAATTATTAAGAAAATTGGAAATTAATTTGATATTTTTATGGCTATTGTAGTGGTCTCCAGTTCATCATTTGTCCAAGATTAATGCTACTTCTAATTTCCTACAAGGATGTAAACCACATGGTCATCCAGTCTTTTAGAATACAAAGATAATCTAAGATACAAAAATCCCAATATATATAAAATCTGGGGTCTTGTAATGAATGAATAGGATGGGGTGCTTGCTTGAAGAACTGAAACAAGTAGGACATTTCATGTTCATGGATGTCATGACTTGAATCATAACATGTCCTCATAGGGATGTATGTGAACACTTTGTGTCATGTATGTATTCAACAAAATAAGAACTTAGATTTTATGTCTGTTAAGTCATGATAATACCAATCTATTTTGCTGAATTTCCTGCAGTTCTATACCACCTTCAGGGACTTGCCATCTCTCGGTACTATGGTATATTACTACTTCAAGTCTCCTTCTAACTGTGCTCGTCTAAGGATGGCTATGATTATCAATCCATTTTGCTACAGTGACTGGTCCCGCAACAAAAATCGCATGACCAACCCAGGTAGGTGTGGCTTGTGGGAAGAATTTCATAAGCTTCTAGGATAAAGCAGTTTTCTTTCTACGATGACTACCAGCTTTATGAAGGTTGGCTGCACAGTCCATGAGGAAGCTCTCCCAAGGATGAAGACAGCATAACCGAAGACAGCGATGAGAGACACGGAGAAAGGGAACTCAAATCAGATAGCATCTTTAATCCCCTACAAGGACTTAAAGTCAGATCCAACCAAGTTTTTGATTTATGTTAAATGATAAACTCTTCATTTAGTTTACACCAGTTTGAGTTAGAGGCATTTCAATTTGGAGGTCAAAAACCCAGAACTTTGTTAGGACAGAAGTCTGCATGATTCGGCTTCAGCAACAGGAACTGGGAGGACAGACAGCTGCTGTAAACTGGGTGGAAGCACTGTGGAAGGTGGTCCCGAGCCCAGCCTCCTGTCTTCCTTTTGCCCACACTTACGGTGTGAGTGTGAGCGTGGGTTAATCTCCAAGCCTTGGTTTTCCTTTCTGGAAAATAAGAGAACTGGGAAATCAGTAGTTCTTGGTCAGAGAATGAGCCTCAAGAGGTATGACAGTCATGGATATCCAGGTTCCTAGACCTCCATTCTGTGCAATTGATTCTCCTCTGATCTGCATTGTATTCCAGGCTGTCTTACAGAGTTCTGATGGAATAATGTGCCCCGCTGTTAAAATGGGTTAGCTGACCATTCCAGTTCTGTTGATAATGAGTCTAAGTTGAATCAAAGCTCAGTTGGAGCCCAGTGGGAATGTGGTGTCTGGTTAATATTTTGTACTCTATGTTAGTAGTTGATCAGAAGACAAGGTCAAGAATGTAGTCCCTGGAGGGTTTATTAACTTTCCACAGCCAGAAAAAACATGTTAGTGGCTATGATATGTGTCCCTAATCTTAAGAACTGTCTTAGAGATGCAGGTCATTGGTCACACTAGGGCTGGGGACAGAGTCAAAATTATTCTGCGGAGTCATTAGCTCCACCTTATAGGTGCCAACATAAACACCTCTGGCCATGCTCAGTAGACTGGAAACAGGGTCCGTTCTGCACAAGGTTTCTTTCCCCTTCCTTCCTCTTCTCTCCTCTCCTTCCTCCTCTCCTACTCTACTCCTTTCTCTCCCTCTACCCTCTTCCCCACCCCTTTCCCTCTTCTCTCCTTTGTTTGAGAAAAGGTCTTCCGATCAACTCCTAACACAGAGTAGAAAGTATTGCTGCTATGTATCCCAGATTGGCCTAGAACTTGTTAGCTCCTGTCTTTGTCTACCCAGTGCTGAGATCAAGGGTATGCTGCTCCCAGCTGTTTTCCCCTTTGCTTTCTCAAGATAGAATGATGGTTCAAAATGACATTCAGGAGACAGGCACCCACATTTTCAGCTGTAGAGAATTTGATATGTTCCCACTGTGCTTTAAGTTCATGTACATTTACTTTTCCTTGCGGACAATGTACATATTATAGTGATATTTTTATGAATGTATATAAAAGCATTTTATAGTACTATAAAACATTATAATTACATAAAAATGAAAACTTTAGAGCAAATATTGTACTGAATATCAATTTCATGTTCCAAATCTTAAAAGAAAAAGAGTCTCTTAAAAATTAAAACTTGGCATTCAGTCTGAGGTTTTGTAGAGACATCGTTCTGTCTGAGGATTCATAGGGACAGGATCGCTCCTTTGGTCTGAGGATTCAGTAGAGGTGGTGTGTGGAGACAGAAAAAAATTGTCAAGTTACTCAAACCATTGAGTATGTGTTTCTTGAACCAATTTGAGGAATCTAGTTTATTTGGTCAACTGGCACCAGAAAATGAAAAGAAGTGTGACACACAACAAACACTCCTCTGGTGACAACAGAAGGGAGAGCTGTAGTTTGTGCCATCGAAACTCTCCCCAGAAGACAGAATGCAGAACAAGAAAGGTTCCCCTGGATAGAGATTACTCTGATTACAGCCCCTCTGACCATGAGCTGTCAGGAAGAGGGTATTCTTTCAATGACAACATGGAGACACGAAGTAGAGACTGAGAAAAATGCAGAGAAAGAGATGCAAATAGGGTAAGGTCCTCCCTGACAACCCCATGTCCTGGAAGAAGGAGCTAAGTAACCCAGAGTTCTACTCAGGAAGAACCTGCCACAAAGAAGGAGGATGAGCAGGATCTGCTGCTCACCTGAATCAGGGGAGTGTATGATCTTCCTGCAGAACTCAGGATGATGCAGGAGCAGATCACAGATAAAAACAGTCTAGCTTACCAGAGAATGAGCTGGGAGGCCCTGGAGAAATCAATCAATGGCCTTATTAACAAGGTTAACATCTCCAATATAAGTGTTTTTATCCAAGAACCCCTTCAAGAAAACCTAGTCAGAGGGAGAGGACTGCTGCCCAGGTCTGTCCTGCAGGCACAGAGTGCTTCTTCAGTTTTCATTCATCTTTATGCTGTAATCAACTCAAAATTCCCATAGATTGGAGAATCAATCCTCAAGAGACTAATCCTTAATTTTCAGAAAGGATATCAAAGGAATGATAAGCAACTTTGCCTGACTGCTTCAAAATTTGTGGCACATCTTACTAACCAAAACGTGGCACATGAGGTTCTGTGTCTGGAGATGCTCTCTTGGCTGCTGGAGAGAGCAACAGGTGACAACGCTGAGGTAGCTATCAGTATCATTAAGGAGTGTGGCCTCAAGTTAACCCCGTTGTCATCAAAAGGATTCAATACTATCTTTGAATGCCTGTGAAACATTCTAAATGTGTCTGAAACAGACCAAAGAACTAAGCTCATGATTAAAGTGATGCTATATGGAAGGACAGGCTTAAGGACTACCCTGTTATTTGGGAAGGACTTGATTTAGTAATAGAAGATGATCAGGTTACAAATGTGCTCCACTTGGAGGATGACTACAATCCAGATGATGTTCTTAGTGTTTTCAAGATGGACCTTAATATTATGGAGAATGAAGAGAAGCACAAAGCTATTAAAAAGGAAAGTCATGATGAAGGAGACAGTGATTCAAACACAGACTAGGAAGCTGGGAGCAGTGAAGATGAGGAGGAGGAGGAGGAGGAAGAGAGAGGAAGAGAAGGCAGAGGAGGCAGAGGAGGAAGAAGAGGAGAAAGAGGAAGGAGAAGGAAGAAGAGGAGGAGGAGGAGGAAGAAGAAGAGGAGGAGGAGGAGGAGAAGGAGAAGGTCTTCTTCTTCTTCTTCTTCTTCAAGAAGAAGAAGAAGAAGAAGAAGAAGGGCTTTTTAAGTGTGTTGTAAATAGTGTCCTAATTAAGTGGCTTCTGAAGTGCCACTCTAAAACAGCTTTCTTCATTCACTGAGAAGGGATTATGAAGAATGTCACTGGGGTTTAGTGGGTGAAGACTTCTCAGTATCCTGTAGGACTGAAGACTGCCCCTTACAACAGAATACCTGCCCCAAGAATTTTAAACAAGAAAATTTAATTTTTCTTAACAACATAATTTTATTTATTTATTTATTTTTTAATTTGGTATTTTACACCTTCATTTCTAAAGGTATATCATGTTGAGAGTGTGTGATAATGTAAGCTTATCAAGAGTGTGTTTGAACATGAACTCATTTAAAAATAATAAAATGGTATATATTAACATAAAAAATTAAAACTTGCCTGGTGGTGGTTGGCACACACCTTTAATCTCAGCACTCGGGAGACAGAGGCAGATGGATCTCTGTAAGTTCAGGACCAGCCTGGTCTACAAGAGCTAGTTCCAGGACAGGCTCTAAAGCTACAGAGAAACCCTGTCTCAAAACAAAACAAAATTAAATTAATTTAAAACTTAGTTCTAATTGCTAGACTTTGGCATCAACAGAGATAGTCAAAACAATTTTTGTAGTTTAATTTTAGGTAAAAGTTTCCAAAGCACTGATATCTATATGTCAAATGTACGTTTTAATACTCACATTGCCAACAATAATGGAATGCTTCACTTACTCTAACAAACATATACATGAAAACTGCTTTTCTTTTTCCCTTTGAGTCTCTGTATAATTTTTCCTTTTTAGTCTCTGTATAATTACAGAAGGCTAAAAGGGTATTTTTTTCACTAGAAAATTATCTTAGTGGCAATATATAATTCAGGCAGTTTATAATAATGCAAAATAAGAGCATCATACTCTTGAAGTTTAACTTCTCTTGCTGGTTGACTCTGATTTCTCCCATTCTGCTGGCATGTGGTGTAGGTACAGAAATCTTACATCAGAGACACATGATCAATCTTAAGAAAGGACAATAGCCAGGCAGACGGGGGCAGAATCAGGATGAGGGAGAGACAGGCCAGGCATGATGGCACACACATTTAATTCCAGCACTTGAGGGTACAGAAACAGATAGATCTCTGCAAGTTCAGGCCTTCCTGGTCTATATTGAGTTCTAGGCCAGCTAGGACTGCATAGGGAGACCCTGACTTAAGGGGATGTGTGTGTGTGTGTGTGTGTGTGTGTGTGTGTGTGTGTGTGTGTAGAAGCAGACAGAGACAAGATCAAACATGTTCAGGGTGGTATGGATTAAACCAAACAGCAGAGAAAAGCTTAACATAGACTTACAGACATGGCAATCCTAGGACAAGAGATTCAGGGAGACCGGCTTCGGACAGCACCTTGGATAGCTCCCCAGGCACTGAGTTCTTTGACAAAGCCAACATATAAGAAAGAAGGCTTTTACCTTCTATGTCCAGGCCTTCTGGGATACCACCACCCTAGGATGAAATAATATGGTCCCTGAGCCTTTAGAAACCAGTCATAGCATTCCATGGCAGGAACTGACTTAGCTTTGTAAACCAGGTCATCCTCTGTGATTCCTGGATCTTTGGTGATGGTAGTGATGGGAATAATTATGATATAGAACAATATACATTTGTAGATGTTAAAAGTTCTATCATGAAACAAATTTAAGACATTGTTTTGACTTGAGGCTCAAACCTCTCACTTCATCTTCATTCCAAGTTCTGGGATTAAAGATATGCAACATCACATCAAAGGAACATTGTTTTCATTATTATAACTCCAAATATAGTGAAGTTCATTTTACAAAAGTCCCTGTGTATGCCTTTCATGTGGGCATCAGGCCTTTCCTAGAACTAGCTAGACAATGTCATCATGGAGAGAGCTCCCTTCTGCCACTTGTCCTTAGAAGTGTCCATAGACTCCTGAGCTCAAGGAAATATTCTACTCACAAAGTTATTTGGCTATGTTTGCCAATGCTGTCAGTGGATAACAGAAAATCTTGAAAATCAGACTCATTACAAATGGCTATTCACTGAATTGAGGACATGACATTTGGGTTTTTACTCAAAGAAGAAGACCTTTGAATGGGATCAGTGTGGGAAAGGAGTTAGTCAGACAGAACGAAAGTCCCACACTGTAAGTGAAGGCTGGGCAAGGGTCAATGTGGCACCAGAGACATGAATCCAGTAGTGGTGACTTTCCAGTATGGGATACAGCTGGTGCAAGATGCTGCTGACAGCGTGCTGAGCAAGGGCTGTGCTCATTTACTCATTCAGCAGCATTGACGGAGCAGCTACTTTGTGCCAGGGACCATTTCAGATCTTAGACACATGGCCATGAACAAAACAGTTGCTTAAAGCATTATACACGCTTTTCTGGCTATCCGAAGTCAGCTCACTTTTCCTAGAGCTTGCTGGGACAATAGGCAGGATAATCAGGAGGAGGTAAAATTTTAAGTGGAGCTGTTCGAC
The DNA here is from genome assembly GCA_001685075.1 of Bramus lutescens. Lineage (NCBI taxonomy): Eukaryota > Metazoa > Chordata > Mammalia > Rodentia > Cricetidae > Bramus > Bramus lutescens. The sequence goes on from LOEQ01002713.1 coordinate 290,980, forward strand.
CTGTCAGTGCAGGCCAGGAATGGAAGAACATGAGTGTCCCACTTCACAAAAACCACTTGCCAGCACCGAACCTGAGAATCACCAACAGATGATTTTCTGTGGTATTTGAAGGGCAAATAGGACTATGGGTAATACAAGCAGTACCCAGTTGGACATATTTAAGATCATGAAATATTAGAATCTGACAAAACCCAAGAAACTGTTCAGTCCACATCCTTCCCTAGAGTCTTCTGAAGCCTGTTAACTAGATCATGGTGGAGCTAGACAGAGTTTGCTCATTTATACTGGAATGTGTACAAGATACTTCTCTGAGTGACTTTCACAGTTAATTGTGTCTGACTGAAGCATCTCCTCAGTAATGTCATTGCATTGACCCACATCTGTGGTGGAAAACCTGAGGTGCCTCAGAGCAATTGTTTTTGCTTCCTTCCATGGGTCTGATAGCTAGGGCTTTGGCTTGCAGCAAAGGTATAGGAAAAGAAAAAGCTTGAAGAAGGATGAAGAAAGGAATCCAGTTGCAGGGACAATGGTCAGCCTTGTCTTCAGCTGCTATTCCCTTCTTTCAAGTGGCTGCTAGGGTCCTTTGATAGGACAGATGGCTCTGAGTGACCAAGCAAGCAGACCTTCTCTGAGCTTAGGGGGCAGATTATATCTGTGCAAGAAGGGTTTCACAGACTGTGTAGCCATTTCCTTTCTTGTTTTGATTGTAGAATAAGAAATACTTAAAAAGGAAAACCTGGGATGGGGACTTCTTTCTAGAAAGATCAGTCCCAAACAGATATCATCTAATAAAGCTAAAATTAGAAAGTCACACATAAACATTTTGAAACAAGAATGCTGAGCTTTTGCTAAGTGGTTGAGGATACAATATGAATATACAGAGAGGGCTTCAGGAGTGAAAACCTGGCACTCATACCGGAAAAGAACACTTCTTTCTCCATTTTCCAAAGCTGCTCGTAATGGTCATCCTGAACTCTGACCTTCTGATTTTAGTCACAGGACTAAATGTCCTACATTTCCTTTGTTAAGTCTAAAGGTTTTGTGTGTGTGTGTGTGTGTGTGTGTGTGTGTGTGTGTGTGTGATGCCCAGGGCTTAATCTATGCAAGATAAATGCCTTGCCACTCAGCCACAACCCAGCTCAAGTAAACTCAATCTTTTGAGGAAGTTAGGAGCTAAAAGAAACACTGGAATTGAAGCTTCAGTCACGGTAGTGTCTTCTAGAATATTGTGCATTCATCTCCTCCTCCTCCTCTTTTGCTAACATTTTCAAGATTCCTTCTTGGGGAGAAAGGAGGAAGCATTTATTAGGAAGTTCTGATTTGCAGGTGGCATTGTGTTGTGAGAGCTGAAAGGCGACCAGATCAAGGAAATTGCTTTTTGAGCTTGCTGGTCTGGATGAGCAGTGGATGGCCTCTTCAAAGAAAAATAACTTCCATGATTGGCCCTGTTTTTTCACCGGCCCTTCAACAGCAATTATGCCAGTAGTCCCAAACCTGGACTGAGTGACTCATACGTCTCTCTAGACTTACGGCTGCAAGAGCTCTTGATTTTCCTTTCAGATGTGGATAAGCCCAACCATTTCTCTGAATTCTTAGATTAAAAGATGGGCTTTATGGAAGGAGGGAAAATATGCCCAATAACTTTGCAGAGATCAGGAACAAATCCAAATCCAAAGCAAGAAAATGTGAGTCATTCAATGGGAGAGCATACTCACATTTAACATTGAAAAAAAAATTTTTTTTGAGACAGGGTTTCTCTGTAGCTTTGGAGTCTGTCCTGGAACTCGCTCTGTAGACCATGCTAGCCTTGAACTCACAGAGATCCATGTGTCTCTGCCACCTGAGTGCTGGGATTAAAGGTTTGCACCACCACCACTTGGCTTGCACACTCACATTTAAATCTGTGAATTATGGACTTTCCTAGGAAACTCACAGTAGACTCAAACTTGGATTTTGAAAATAGTTTTTTCTTCTTTCTCTTCATTTAAAAAGATCTTGTAACTCTTATAGATTTTGGCAGTTGACTCAGGGCTATTGCCAGCACTCACCTTTGTGACCTTAACTGCAGTTATTTAAAGTAGCCATTACTCCTTCCAGTTCTTTACGTCAGGGACTTCATTGTCTGAATCAAGGAAGGCGGAGGACTCTGCAAGCATTTCGCCCTTTGCGTTTAGTCCGTCCTTTGTGCCCCAGCCTTGCCTGTCTCCTGCACTTCTCCTGACCTAGGAAGTGTGACTGGTTGTGAGATTGGAACAAGTAAAATCACCCAGCACAGGAAGGATGAGTGATGGGTAAGGATGAGATGAGTCTGTGGATATCCCCTCGAGGAAGTTTCAGCCATAAAGAGCCTTTAAAGAAAGATAATATATTGAAATGTCCTTTTCTGAATTAGGACAGACTAGCTCCTGGGATCAGTATGGGGCTTCCAATTTGCTTAGTCTATCTACAAATTACTATATACCTTTGAACATGTCATCTTCAGGTCACCGAGAGACTTGGGAGGATGGAAATAAAAGATTCATCGCTTATAAAAGTGTTTGGATTTTGTTGGTCTGTTGGAAACTTAGGTGTGTGCATGACCCTCACTCCTTTATTACAAAGGTAGAACACAAGGGCATTTCTAATGCCACGAATGTGCTTTGGTATAGACAAAGGTAGAACACAAGGGCATTTCTAATGCCACGAATGTGCTTTGGTATAAGAAAACATGGGAATAAGATCAAGGGCTCTGCAGAGAACGATGTTTAACCATGAGGATCTGAATTCAGATCCCAGCACCCATATAATCTCAGTTTGGGGTGGGGGAAGTAGAGACAGGAATATCCCTGGGGCTTGCTGGCCAGTCATTCTAGCTAAACCAATTAGCCCAATATGCAGTGAGAGCCATTGTCCTAGTTAGGGTTTCTATGGCTGTGATGAAATAACATGACCAAAGGTAACTTGGGAGGAAAAGATTTATTTCACTCACACTTCCATTTTACATATTCATCCTCAATAAATAGCAAGGGCAGGAATTCAAGCAGGGCAGAAAACTAGAGGCAGGAGCTGATGCAGAGGCCATGGAAGGGTGCTGCTTACTAGCTTGCTCTCATGGTTTCTCTGCTTGCTTTCTTATAGAACCCAGTACCACCAGCCCTCCTACAATGGAGTGGGCTCTCTCACATGTATCATTGTGAAAGTATCCTACAGACTTGCCTACAGCCTGACCTTATGGAGGCTTTTTCTTAATTGAGACTCCCTCCTCTCCGAAGATTCTAGTTTATGACAGGTTGACATAAAACCAGCCTGCACAGACCATATCTTAAAATATAACATGAAGCATGATTAAGGAAGATACCAACATCAACTTCCGGTGTTTCTACACATGTGTACTAATATACAAACATACCCACAAAATCTCAATAAACTTATCCAGTGAAAGGGGCAAGACAGGATAGTCACAAAACAGCTCCAGGTAAGGCTCTATTCATATTCAATGAATTGATTGTTTTTTCCCTTTTGGCAGGGTTCTTGTGTCTTCCCATTGCTCTGAAGTCCAAGATAAACATCCTCAAGATCTGATTAGCATCCATCAATAGGCCAGGCCGCCTCACCTAGTGCTTCTGCTCTCTGACACTCACAGGTTTACTCCAGGCCTGGCTTACCCTTGCCTTTCTGCCTTATAAACGTCATCTCCACATCAAATAGATATCAGACATGCTCTTGAAGCAAAGCAAGACAGAGGACATGTCTCCATGTGGCTCAACTAACGTTTATTGTCTTCTATATGCCACGAATTTAAAAAGAGAAAGAAACAAAGTACAGGCAGAGGTCCTCCTTCATGAGATCCTTGCAGGAACACCATGCTGGAAGAATGTTTGGATCAGAATATTTACCATATCAGAAACCCCAGCCTCTCTTTGCTTCACACCATATAAAAACCGTATTTCTGTCTGTGTGGGGTGTACATACTTAAGATGATTTTAAAAATTAGATGGCTCCACACTATTTTTTTTGTAAAACAGAAACTAGAGACCTGTTTTGGAATTAAAAGCTTTCCTGACCATTTAGAAACTTTGCAAGATTTTCCATTCCTCGATGTTAAGTTTGCATTTGGCCACAAGCTACAGTTTAGCTTTTGGCCGCCAAGGCACAGATTGGCAACGATACATGGAAACCCAGGGAACGAACTGTGTAAACAAACAATCTTCCCAAAAGCTCATGCAACTCAACTAGCTCCGCTGCTATAGAGGAGGACACTTTTTCCGGAATAAAATAAGAGAAGCAAGAGAGAGCAAGGAATAGAGGTTGTGGGGGGAAGTGGAGAGAGGGACCCTAGCAATAGGGACATTATTAAATAGATTATGATTATATTGCAGATTCTTGGGCAATTCTTGGGCAAGATTCTAAAAAGAATGATGTAACCATATATAGCACTTAGAAATATGTCATATCCATGAGTGTGGATGGGTATTTATCACTACAGCATATAAAGAATATAGCCATGTGTTTACAAATTATAAAAATAAGAGTCAATGTATCTATGCACATTTAGCAAATATGGGAAACACTGGTCATTTCAAGGGGGTGAAAACAGGACAAAGAAGGTTGTCAAGCCATCATTTGTGCCATCCTCACACTATTTGAATTTTTATAAAAAAATCAAGTTTGGTCATTTAAAATAACCAGCCTTTAATCTCTGGTACCCCTCCCCGCCCCAGCACCAAATACATTCTCTCTCTCCTGAAATTAAGTACTATAATAAATAGTGAGGCTGCTAAAAGTCTAACTTATTTATGGTGTATTACTGACATAGTATGTGTGAGACCCTCAATCTGATTCTCATTCCCGCAAGAAAAAAGGAAAAAGACACCAAAACCCAAACAAACAGAAACCCCCAAAACACTACAGGGTATTCAAACCCCAAACAGGAAACTGAGGAAGTGCACCCTGCTTTGCAGAATGAATGTCCAGTTTAAGATGTTTCTGCATATACAAAGTGAAGAGGAGCAATGTTGAGCAACAAGGCTCAAAATTACAAAACACAAGGAGGAGCTCTGTTTGTAGACAAAGTTTGCTTCCGTTTTAATCATCTGCAGCTGTACAGATCTGGCCCGCTGGCCCAGACCAACGGCAGG
>LOEQ01002714.1:12489-23487 GCA_001685075.1 Bramus lutescens
GAAGTGGGGGGGAATGGGAGGGAAATGGGAGGAGGGGAGGAGGTGGAAAATTTTTAATAAAAATAAATAAATAAAATTAAAAAAAAAGAAAACGACACCCTGGGCTCTTAAATAGGGCTTTAACAAGTACTGCTTCCTGTGGGGAAGAAGAGATATGAATAAGAAAACGTCTTGCCAAAAGTCACAAATAATGACATATAGGGCTCACCTCAATTGCCTAGCCAACCAACTCCCGCCACCCACATGCATGAGTCCCTGGTAAATTTGTAGAACAAGTTACTAAAAGGAGGACTGGATCCAGTAGGTCAGGCATGGTGGTGCATGCCTTTAATTCCAGAACTTGGGGGGAAGAGTTGGAGGCCAGCCTAGTCCACACAGCCAGTTCCAGGAAATCAAGGGTTACACAGAGAAACCCTGTCTTGGAAACAAAAATAAAATAAAATAAAATAAAATAAAACAAAACAAAAGAAAGAGATAGAGGAGCAAGAAAGAGAGAGACTAAAAAATCCAGTTGTTCTTAGTGGGCAGCACAGTATTGTTAATAATAAAGCAACTTAGCATATTATCTTCCTGATAGGACTACAGACTTTAAGTCTGTCTTAATGACAGACCATCTACCTCCCAGCAAAGCAACTGCAGCCTGCTGTTCTAATGACTTGAATTTGTGCATTGCTTTTGGATAAGCGTCATTGAACATTCTTTCCTACTGCTGCTAAGACAAGAGGAAGTTGGGTTTACAACTCTGTCTCCAACCAGTGTTATTCAACATTTTTCTGAAGAAGTGAATGAAAAAAAAAGAAACAGAAGACACAGTTATCAGATTTCTCAGTATGACTCATGTCTGTGAGAGATAGATAACACAGCAAAAGAACAAATCAATATTCAAAGTTATTCTGTTAGGTTGGTATATGGAAATGAGCAAAGAATATAACAGGAATAAACATAATGTCTGAGTTTAAGTTAAATAAAATCAATCACAATGACATGGCTTGTGGGACTGTGGTTTAGGTTGTAGTTAATATTGAAAAAAGCTGTTAGGAGCTTTGTATGCTTATAAGCCTAAGAAAAGAAACATCAGAATGAGGAAGTTGATTGCAGTATCAGATCTATCTTGCTTCACCCTCCAGTAGCAGATAAAAGTTCCAGCATAAGTAATTAATCTGAATTACGACTCCAGAAAGCCCCTTTTGTGTGTGAAGGAGGAGTGGCAGATGCTATCATGTCAATAACCATGCAGGTAAAACAATCCAGTGCAGAGTGGGGACATGGTGGCTTTTATACTCGAAATCCCATCAGTTATTGGTTGAAGGCTTCCCTGTGGCGTGAAAGTCCACTGGTATCTGTGAACAAGACAGGCTTTGGATAACACACACAGGTACTCACAAACTGGAGTCTGGCAGACGTCAGTGTGATGAGGCTCAAAGGGATATGAGTACCAGTAATATCTGGCATAGTCTAAGAATTACACAATGAATGTACATCCATCCTGCTATCCAGCCATTATCTGCAGGACTCTGACTCTGGATGCTACAAGCAAGAAGAATCTTGAAAATCCTGAGTGTTTCTCATCACAGGGGAACAGTCAATAAGGATGTTGATGACCACATTATTTGAAAATGTGATTTAAAGGCTTCTGTTTGAAAATGGAAAACATGTCTGTCATCTTGGGTGTCTAACGTATTCCTCCAATTGAATAGGTCTGAATGGTAACTCATTCCCCCTCCCCCTAAAAACTAGAAGACTACAGCTGAAAAAACTGTGGACAAATACACAAAATACCATATGACCCTGATGCATGTTCCCAGTCTAAGATTCTTTTCCAGACTCTAAAACCTAGAGGGATGGTAGGAAAGAGAATCACAACATGTATAACAACCAAAATCTAAATGCCAAAAATTTTAACATATATATGCTAAATATGTATACACACCTACACATACATACACATATACACAGAAATGAGTTTGAACAATGAGGACCCTAAGAGAGACATACATGGATCTAATCTACATGGGAAGTAGAAAAAGACAAGATCTTCTGAATAAACTGGGAACATGGGGACCTTGAGAGAGGGTTGAAGGGGAGGGGAGAGAAAGGAAGGGGAGCAGAGAAAAATGTAGAGCTCAATAAAAATCAATTTTAAAAAAGAAATGAGTGTGAAGTTGTTGGGGGAGTTGTCTTCTTTGGTTTTTGAGACAGACTCTTGAACATCTCAGGCTGCCCTCAGACTAGCTAAGTAGCTGAAAATGGCCATGAGTCCCTGGCCCTCCTCTTCCTACCACCAGGAAGTGGACTACTACATCCAGCTAAAGATTTTGGCATCCTATTAATATTGAAACAACTGATTGGGAAAACATGGAGGATTCCGAATCTGAATGTGCTGGCTAGTTTTATGGTGACTTGGTGTTAGTTAGAGTCATTTTGGAAGAAGGAACTTCAATTGAGAAAAATGCCCCATTTTTTGGCCTGTGGGCAAGCCCGCAGCACATTCTCTTGATTGATGTTCTAGGGCCTAGATCACTACGAGCAATTCCACCTCTGGATTGGTGGTCCTGAGTACAAGAATAAAGCAGGCTGAACAAGCCATGAGGTGCAAGCCAGTAAAGCAGTATTCGACTTCAGTTCCTGTCCTTAGGTTCTTGCCCTGACTTCCTCTGATGGTAGACTGTGATGTGGAACTGTAAATTGAAATAAACCCTTTCCTCCCCAAATTGATTTGGACTGTGGCCTTTAATGACAGCGATAGGAATCATAACTAAGACACTGAGACTGTGGGAAGACAAGATTCATTTAAAGTAAAGAAAGAAACAAGACACCAGGTTACAACTAAAAGCAATACCCTAGATGAACAACAAATAAAAGGTCAATACTTTCATGAGCATATATTGCACAGACAGACATTCTTAAATACAGGTTGATATATAGATATATTTAATAGTTATTTGTTCATATATGTATACACATACAGCAGATTATCACTAGGAATAACATTACTATAGTTTTGTGTTATGAGAAATTCCTCCCAGCTGGTAAAAAATAAATTGCATCCTTTACACACTGCTGACACTTCAGTTGAGGAACTCTTGATAAAGAATAATCAACCAAACCACATTTTCTCACCATAAGCAAAGCTCCCCTTTACCATGCATGCTGGTCCATTGTCTTCCTTGGTTTCTATGTTCAAAGCATTGTGAGACCTTGAAAAACAATAACCCCTTCACTTCCCAGGATTCTGGTTTCCTCTCAGCGCCTTCCTTACAGGCTTGCTAACGCAACCAAACCGTAACAGAGAGGAACCGTTAGAATGTAGAGCTTGACTTTTATTTGAGCTTGTCTGGGAAGAAGAAAAGTCAAAGATATTTCCAAAGAAGCCGAAGAAAGAAGTACTATTTTCCTTTTCACTCTTATTCTGATTTAGGACAACAAAAATGTTTTCTAGGAACCCTTTCTCCTTGGAAGAGATTGTCCAGCATCACTGAGGCAGCAGTAAAGGACACATCCACATCAGAATAGAGGCAGGAAGACAACACAGAGAAGCAAAGCAAGCATCTGCATCCAAGACATCAGGTTACTTGGTTTAGGAAAGACACTCTGGGATCCTGCACCAGCCTCAAGGAGGGATGTTGCTGATATTCTTTTAGGCGTTTCTGATTTATTTTTTTTTAAGACTCTTAGAAGTCCAAAGAAATCTGGAGCTGAAGAGATCCATGGTTTGAATAGCAGATATCGAAAACATTTACCCTAGAATGGGGAGAACTGGTAGCATGCAGAATGGACTCTTGGATGTCTAGTACTGGCAAAAACAAAAAGCCAGGAGAATTGCTACCATGCAGATCTAAGGCACTGGAGTTAGAGTTTGAAGTGAGGTGAAAAATATTGTTTGCACAAATATTTCAGTAAAAGTTTAATTTCTAGAAAGTGGGGCAAAAAGGATAGGCCCGTTCACCACTTCTCTTTCTAAGTGATTGCCATTAAAGAGTTCGTCATTTTTAACAGGGCGGTCTGGGTTCTGTGAGACATTCACTGGTGAGTGAGTGGCAGTACCTGAGCAAGTCTTTTCTAGTTGCAAAGCACAGTCTCAGTGGATGCAATTGTCCTTAACGTCATTATGAAAAAATGCATTATGAATGAATTTGGATTCTGAGAAGTAGGGAGCTTCAGTTTCAAGGTAAGAAGTGGAGATTGCAGCTCCTATTTTTTTTTCATGTGCCTTTTGGTCATTTCCCTTCTGCCATGAACTGTTCCCTCGTTCCTGGCATTTCCAACCTCCAGTCTACCCCTGATGTCAGAGCTTTCATCCCCAAGTGTCACTGTTGGACTAACAATAGCTCTGAAAATTCCTTGGGAGGATGAATCCACCTCTGGGAGGAGAGTTAAGCCCTGATAGCTTTGCCACTGACCAGCTCAACAGACTTTTAGGGAATGGAAGATGCAGTCGTTTCTTCACTGTCAATTTGGCTGGATGTCAAATCACCTAGGAGACACACATCTGTATGTTTGTGAGAGCATTTCCATAGATGTTTAACTTAGGAAGCAAGGTCACCTTAAATGTGAACAACAACATCCATGGGCTGACATCTGGGGCAACTAAAGAGGGGCAAAGGAGGAATGAGCCAAGCAGGCATATCCTCCCTTCTCTTCCCTGTCTGCTGAAATGTGAAGTGCCCTAGCCACCCTCTCCAGTCCCCAGGAACTCTGCTCTGCCTTCCCTGCCACAATAAACTGCAGCCTGAAACCTTGAGCCTTAAATGCCCTTCCCCCCTTTACGTTGTTTCTGTTAGGATCTTGGTTACAACCATAAGAAAACTAATAGTACAGAAAACAAGACATATACACTTAAAAATAAGGATAGAGAGAATAGAAAAAAAATCTGGAATAAAGAACATGGTTAAATACAGAAGGAGAACCCAGACAAAAAGCCTCAGGGAAACTCTGAGGAGTCAGCATTTTCAGGGCAAGGAGTGAACTGGAGAAAATGGATAGAATGGCTCTAGGGAAAATGTCAGGTGATGGCAATGTTCCTTCTGTTTCTATTGTGGGGAATAATTTGAGGAGTATGTCCACCTCCTATGAACTATAGGTATTAAGCTTCGATACAGCAGGCCACAGAAAGATGAAGTGTTAAGTTTAGGTGAAGTAGGAAAAAAAAAAAGGAGGTTGGACAGAGATAACCTCAGAGGCCACTTAGCATTTGAAAAGATGCTCAAGGAGTTTAAATTTAGCCCAACAATGTCATCCAAAGCAGTCCATTCAGAAAAAAAAGGCTTGGCCGGTCTCTGGCATATGGCATCTCCTAGACTGAGATAGGGGCCCCTGCAGGGAACTCACTGAGAGGAGGGAGAGTTGATGTGTTAGACCCACTGAGAAGTCCCCTCCCTGGAGCCTCGAGCCTTAGGGGCATCCTGGACCCAGGATGTTGGTTTGGTCACAGAACAGATGCCTGGGGCTCTGTTTCCCAGGGCCCCTGGAGTAAGAAACAGGACTCAGAGAGAATGGTAACTTACAGTTAAGAAACATGGTATATACTCTTTGACCTACATTTCCATTTCTGTGAATTTTATTCAGCAGATATTCCCAAGAATGCTCACTGCTTCATTGTTAGTAACAGCAAAAGGCTGGAAATAGCCTAAAATAAAGTTTATCAAGAAAGACAATTAAGGTAAATCATGGTGCACGTACAGAGTGGAGAACTAAAGCACACAACTTTCCCCACACTGACCTGAAATACTTCAACGTGTGTTTTCCTCAAAGTAGGTAAAGAAGAAAATGGAATGGATGCTTTCTGTAAATATAACCAGAGTCCCCAGCAAAGGACAGTTGGGTGGCTGGGTATTAGGGTGGGAAGACAATATTTATCAACATATCCCTTTGGAATGTGGCAGGTGTGTAACATATATTAACACGAATTCAGAAAGAGGACAAGAGATGATGGGACATTCTGAAAAAAAAATCTTAACTCTGGAAGAATATTTTAAGGCATTCAGTCCAGTTGTTGCAAAAGATCAGTGTGAACTGGGCTGTGTCAGAATCAACCAGAACCCTTGTTTGAAGATTCTGATTTGTGGGACTGGACAGGGGACTCAGGGAGACAAGCACTTGCTGTGCAAGCGAGGTGTCTTGAGTCTGATCCCCAGGTCAATGATGCCTGCATAGAATCCCAGTCCTGGATAGGCAGAGGCAGAAAGCATGCTGGGGCTTGTTGCCATCTGGTCCAGCTGAACAGGTGAACTCCAGATTCAGTGAGGGTCTTAGTTAGGGTTTTCTGTTGCTGGGAAGAGATTACATGACCATGGCAACTCTTCTAAAGAAAGCCTTTAATTAGGGTGGCTCTCTTACAGTTTCAGAGGTTCGATCCTTTATCATCATGATGGGGAGCATGGTGGCCTGCAGGCAGATGTGGTGCTGGAGCTGAGAGGGCTACATCTTGCAGGCAACAGGAAGTTGACTGACTCACTGGGCAGTGTTCGCAACATAGGAACCCTCAAAGCCTGCCCTCAGAGTGAACATTCCCTCCAACTTCCTTCCAAAACACCTACTCCAGCAAAGTCTCACCTTTTAGTAGTGCCAATCCCTCTGAGATTATGGGGGCCGATTACATTCAAACTACCACAGTGAGAGTCCCTGATTAAAAATATAAGGAGAAATACAAGGAAGAGTGGGACTGAGGGCCTCTGGCTTCAACACACTCACATAAACACACACACACACACACACACACACACACACATTTAGACCTGTGGTCTTGTCTCATCCTCATGAATCCGAGAATCTTTTGGTGTTAGGATGTGGATAGGGTGGCAATCCCACTGGCTCATCAGCCTGCCTGGGAACCACCATCATCGACTGAGGGGATTTCCGGAAGAGGTGGCACAAACGGGGTGTGTACCAATGCTGTCCATCGTACATGGCAAGGGGCACCTGCGCTTGAATTGGGGTCTACTTGTTTTTACCTGTGTCCTTGTAGATGACCTGATACTGTTATCATTCACGTGCCTCATCTTTTACATAGATTTTTTTTTTTGGTTTTTAGAGACGGAGTTTCTCTGTGTTGCTTTGGTTGTCCTGTAACTTGTTATATAGTCCAAGCTGGCCTCAAATGCACAGAGATCTGCCTGCTTCTGCCTCCCTAAATGCATGTGCCACCACTGCCTGGTCTTTTACACAGATTCAAAATGCCTTCCCACAGTTTTAAATTTAAACAAGATATTACATTGTTGTAGTTTGAATATGAACTGTCCCCTGAAGACTAGTGTAGGCTTAGACCCTGTCTTAATTACCGTTTTATTGCTGTTACAGTTCCAGAGAAATATAGCCCATCATGATAGGGAAGAGATGACAGCAGGCAGTGAAGATGAGGCTGGGACAGGAGACTGACCTGTCACATTGCATCCATACTCGGGAAGCAGAAAGTATAGAAAGTGAGTCTACACTATAAAGCCTCAAGGCCAGCCCCAGTGACCCATTTCCTAAAGGCTTAATTGTTTCCAAACAACACCAACAACTGGGGACCAACTGTTCAAATACATGAGCCTGTAGGGGACATTTCACATTCAGACCGTAACTGTCCCCAGTGCAAGGTTCAGAGATAAGATTTGGGCAAGTGACCGGACCATCATCGATGGATTACTCCATCAGTGAATCATAATCTGAATATATTATTGGGAAGAGGTAGAAACTACCATTGGGAGGTAACGGGTGGCATTTGGGGCATGACTTGGAAGCATGTCTCTTTTTCCAGTTCATCCTCTCCCCTACCCTGTTCTTTTCTCTTTCCCTCCCCCCTCCTCCGAGTCTCAGTCAATAAGTCTCCCCCCTCCTGCCTCCATCTGGCTCCCTGGCTATCACGGAGTGAGTAACCATGGTGTCACACCTCAACACTAGTCTACAGTTAGGAAGCCAAGAGATGGTGGGCTGAAGCTTACGAAACCACGCTGAAGTACAGCTTTCTTTCTTTAAGTCATCTTTCTCGGGATTTCATCACTTTGATGAAAATCAAAAACATTCACGGAGTGCCATCTATTATTATTACTATCCTCTTCATGTTCATGTAATCGCGGCCTCTCAGGGAAATAAAATCTCTCAGAGAGCAACAAGATCATTGTAGGAGGAGCCAGAAACTGAGAGTCTTGCTATGTGTTTATTGAAGTCTAGCTTCAGACTACCCAAGGAGCTTGACTGGAATGTGAGTCTAGCCTGGAATCTGTTTCCTGCAAGGATTATGATCCTGTGCCTGCTCAGCTCACTCAGGTCTGTGCGAACATTTCAGTGCTCAGTCTCCCTCAAAGTACAGCCTTTCAGACTTTCAGTGGAATTCCTTGGCCTTTGCACCGAGTCACACTAGTGGGAGAAACTGGCTGGTTCTCATCTGGGGTACAGGGGAGTTCTGAAGCTTTTGTCCTTCCCGTGGGGATCCTGACAAGGTTGCTTTTCTAGGGGTACAGAATGGAAGCTGGAGGTGTTTGTTTGATCTCTTCCTCCTGCCTGTCTAACTCCGCTAATGATTACAGAAGCACACAGCACATTCAGCAGGGTTGGACTCCTGAAGAATCATTCCAATTTCTCATTATGCCTGGTAGGCTTGTGAGAGTCTCCGAAGATGGAAAGCTGCATCTGAGGAAGCCTAGAGGCTCACTTTAGCCTTTGTCTTAAGCACGGCTGCATTTTCTCAGAGCCCAAGCTACTGAATTCCTTCAGATCAAGAATTTGTAGGAAAGACATTGTGAAGGGCGTGGCTCATGCGTGGAGTTATGTTTTAAACCAATACTTATTTCTTTGGACCTGGTGGTAAATACCTATAATTTCAGAATTTGAAAGGCTGAGCCAGAGGTTTGTGAGTTGAAGGCCAAGCTGAGCTACATTGCAGAGTTTGAGGCCAGTGTGTCTCTAGCAGCTCTCTCTCCCTCTTTCTGCCCCTTTCCCACTCTCTCTCTCTCCTTCCCTCACTCCCTTGTGTGGGTATGTGTGTCTGTCTGTCTGTCTGTCTGCGTCTCTCTGTGTGTTGTGAAATTCTTATTTCTGTTGTAGCATTGGCTGAAGGAGGTGGACCAATGGCTGAGCCCCTCTATAACCCGATACTACGTCTAAATGTGAATTTCATATCGTATCTTCCCCATGGCTCCTCAGGTTAGTTTTTCTCATATTTTCTTTCTCCAGAATGTGAACATCATAGCCTTCATTTCCATGCATGTAGGTGTTTTGCCTATATATGTCTCTGTATCACCATGTGCATGTAGTAATCATAGAAGCCAGAAGAGGTCATGAGACGACCTGGGACTAGAGTTACAGACTCTTATGTGCCCCAAAGTGCCTGCTGGGAATCAAGGCCAGGTGCTCTAGAAGAGCTGCCAGTGATCTTAACTGCTGAGCCATCTCTCCTGCTCTAAATGGCATGTTCTTGCAACCTGTTTCTGAAATGAGGACCAGAGAAAAAACAAGCCAGACAGGGGTCTTTCCAAAGAGTGGGGGATTGATGTAAGTAGGGACTGAGCAAGTCCTTGGTAGGTTGTCCTAACTCCTTTTCAGAAATGAAAAGTCTAGAGAGACGGCAGGAGTGGTATATGGCTCATCAATGCTCAGAATCCAAGTGTTTTGATCTGGCCAGTTTGGGCAACATCAGGAAGAAATAACTTGGCACAGGGGACAGGGAAGTAGAGCATAAAAAGTTAATGCTAAGTGTAGTGCACTGTCAAATGTGTCCCTGGGAGTTTTAAAAACGTAATTAAAAAAAAAAACCCACTACATATGTGGGTTGGTTTCTAGTGAGGAATAGCAAACTAAACAAAAGCTAAGCAGTTTGACACAGCAAACAAGTCTCTCCTGGATCCTGTGGGTCAGGTGAACATAGTTAGGCTTTAGATGCCTCACAAGACTAAGGCCAAGAACTCCATTGGGGCTGTGGCCCCACCTGAAGTTCATCTAGGGCAAGCCAAAGATTCAGTTTTTTGTAGGCTATTGGACTGGGATATCTCAGTTCCTTGATAGTTGATGGTCAGATGTCTTCTAGTTCCTTGCCATGGGGATTTCAACATAGAGCAAATAGCAATGTGGCAGTGAGTTTTCCTCAAAGCACATGAAAAAGTGAAAGATAGCCATTTTACATCCCCAGTTGGGAGGCATTGTCTAATCAACTCTACTGTACTCTGCTCGCTAGAATCAAGTGACTAAATCCAGCCCACACTCAAAGGACAGGGAAGGCACCAGGTCATAAATAATAAGGGTTATATAACATTGGAGGCCATTCTTGAGACCTCCTATGAGCAACTCATATTTTCAGTAGAAAATACAGATAGACTGGATGTGATACAATTTTGCACCAAAGGTCTTAATGACTTCCAAATAATTTATACATACATGTACTTAAAAAGGTTTTTCAAACTATATCTCTTCTTGGGTTATATGTCCTGGTCTCCTAGAAGTACACCACAAATTGGCATCAATAAATGGTATTCTATACTGTGGGTAGAACTGACTATTATCTGAGACAAATAGGTCAAATGCACAGCAGAAGGTCAACTTGGTGGTAGAGAGAGAAGTGCTTACTGGAGCAAAAAAGGACTTTACCTCAAGTGCATATAGAATACCTTGGCGTGGCCGAGGAATTCCAGCATGGCAGGAAACGGTTCACCACTCAACAGTATGTAATAGTGGCAGCATAGAGACACCTTTATAGGTCACATGTCATATAAAACAGCAGTGCCAGCTGTGCTGAACTCATGGCCTAGTCATCACTAGTCATACAAATATTTTAATCACACTCAAAATCTCAGGGTTCAAGTGTGATGTGTGTGTGGCTCAGTGGGGGGAAAACTCCTTGCCTAGCATGGGGAAGATCCTGGGTTCAAATCTTGGCACTTAAAGAAAAAGGGGAAAGTATGACACAAATACATAAACATTGACTAGCAAAGAAATGAAGTTTCAAAGCCAATTCATGTGGCTTACAATTGAGGCAGACTGAAAAGCCAATGATAATGGCACTGGGATTTGTCTCTACTGCATGTA
>LOEQ01002714.1:36843-47514 GCA_001685075.1 Bramus lutescens
TAAAGAAAACTGATTCTCCTTCCCTCAGAAGTCATCAGCTATCACTAGATACTCAGCCAGCAGTGGAAACTTGTACAATAAAGTTTATTATATATGTTCAACATATGATAAAATGTGCCGACAAATATGTTTTACTATAGTTTCAACAAATTTGTATACTCATACCATTACAGTCAAAGTAGAGGATGAACCTAGCAAGTTCCTCTCTGCCTTTTCCAGTCACTTATTTCTTCCAGATGGTTGGTAACCACTGATCCACTTCCTGTCCCTGTCCATTAGGTCTCTCTTTCCTAGAGTTTTCTAAGTGTAGTCATGCACTCTTTAGTGTTGGACTTTTTACATTCAACACAATATTTCAAATTGAAATTCATCTATTAGCATGCATTCATAGCTTACCCCCTTTTAATGCATCATTGCACCAGGGCACTCTTGTTTCTATACAGTCATCTGCTGGATGGTTCCATTCTGAGGTTATTGTTAATAACATTGTTGTGAATTTTCGTGTACAAGCATATATGATTTATGAACATGTATTTTCATTTATCTTGAGTAAATACCTAAGAATAGAATTATGTATGTGGTTTCATGGTGAGTATATACTTACCTTAATAACAATTGTTAAACTGTTTTCTAAAGTGACCATTCCACTTTGCTTATCCACTATTAAGACGGATGTGCTCCATTTGCTGTTCATCGTTGCCAGAATTTGGCATTGTCAACATTTTACATGCCAGTCACCTGGGATATATTTTGATTTTATATCACGGTTTATGTCTGTAAAGAAAGAGCCTGAAGGGTCTGTGGAACATTCAGCACAACTCCTGTGTCATGCTGCTTGGCTCCAAGATGGGCCTTATGGATTACAAGGTCACAGTGCTCTTTGAAGCCCAAGCATACTGGTGGATTTCACTAGAAATCCAAGAATCACTAGACGCCAAGGCCAGGTGAGCCTGATGAATTTGTTCTTTACCCCTTTTCAGTGGTATGACATACTTTTCACAGGATGACATGGTGCTAGAGGAGATGGGAATTCTACATCTGAATCTACAGGCAACAGGAAGAGAGTAGCGCTGGGCCTGGCTTGTGCTTCCAAAGCCTCAAAGCCTACCTCCAGTGACACATTTCCTTCAAGAAGGCCATACCTATTCTATCAAGGCCACACCTCCTAGTCATTCTTAAGTATTGCCATTCCCTGACAACCAAGCATTCAAATCTATGAACCTATAGGGGTTCTGTTTATTCACACTTCTCCAACAATAATTACATTCCACAGTGAAATTAGAGAAATGTTATATGCCCATCATGCTCTGACAAAAGCTGGCAGAAGCAAGCTGCTTCCCTTAAAGCTCAAAACTCTAGCAGAAAAGGAAGCCAACGACACTAGAAGAGAAGCAAAGTTTGCCACATCCCCTCTAATTGAGAACCAAACAAGATGAATTGAAGTTCAGTCAGGGCTTTGAGCATGTAGATCTGCCTTGTAGTGGATTCTTCCCCATGCTAAGTTCTATAACTCTATGACAACAAAGTCTGTACTAGCTACTTCCTCTTTGTGGTGAGTAAATGCTTAATAATCAGTATCTTAAGAGATGAGAAGTCTATTTTGGATAGTAGTTTGAGAAAGCACAATGCATCATGGTTGGGAAAGGATGGTGGCTGCAGCAGCTTGTAGCTGTGGCAATGTGTGAAGCTGCTTGCTCATATTTTGGTAGATCAGGAAAGAGAGAGCTTAGAACAGGGTGGGGCTAGAACCCATGAGGTCCGCCCCCAGAATCACCTTCCCTCTAGTAAGGTTCTACTTCCTGAAGGTCCCATAACTTCCCCTCAAACAGTTCTTTGAGTCATTGACCAAGTAAGTGTTAAAGTATATGAGCCTATGGGAGACACCAAACAATCGAACCATCACGCAATCTACCCCATCTCTTTAGCCTTGGGGTGTGGGGAGCAGATGAAGTCCTGAGTGAATGTGTATGGCTGATATGAACATGGATGGCTATGTCAAGAATCCCAGTGCCTCGGACCCATGGGGGTGGCAAAGCCTTCTTCAGGTTAGGATCAGTGAAATAGCAAAGGCTTCTCTAGTTCATGTGCAGATGTTAGCAGAGTGTGCAGAAAATGTCGACAGCAGCTCGGTGGTGGTGGTGCACACCTTTAATCCCAGCACTCAGGAGGCAGAGGCAGGTGGATTTTGAGGACAGCCTGGTCTATAGAGTGAGTACCAGGAGAGGCTCCAAAGCTACACACAGAAACCCTATCTTGAAAAACAAACAAACAAAAAAAAAAAGAAGAAGAAGAAGAAAATGTCTGTAGCTTCCTCCTCTGGGATGTATACAACCTAAGACATTTCCCCTTCAGATTCCCTCTACCAAGATTAGCTACACCTACCTCCTTGTTCAGCTCTATAAAATAACCCTGCCTTCTCATCAAGTTGTATACAATAACCCTGTCTCCTTGATGCAGTTATATCAAATAAACACACTGAGTTTCCAGGTTAAAGCTGGTGCATCTCTATAAGAGCCCAAAGCACATCTAATCCAAGCTTTTCTGCGTGTGTGTGTGTGTGTGTGTTCGTGCATGAGTGCATGTGTGTGTGTGCGTGCATGAGTGCATGTGTGTGCATGCGTGCATGAGTGCATGTGTGTGTGCGTGCATGAGTGCATGTGTGTGCATGCGTGTGTGTGTGCATGAGTGTGTGTGCATGCGTGTGTGTGTGTGTGTGTGTCTTCATTCTCAGTTGTCCCAGTTAGGCCAAGCCCTAAGTCGTTCAGGTGGAGGCACTGAGAGAATGTGAGCGGGCAAATGTTGTTGGACGCCTACCCAGCACTTCAGTCTCATGGTTCAATTCCCCACGACTAGGGAGTATCTCGTCTACAACTAAAGACATGGGCCTGCCAGCTGTCTCTGGCTTCCTGGTGTTCTGTTTAATGTGTGACTTTGATTTTCAAAGCCATAATATAGCTGCTAGAGTTTTACTTATATCTACATTTCAAGTAAAAAAAAATACAGAGGAAACAGTTATAAAAGGTTTTCAACAATCCCCAGTGACTTTAGAAATATTTTTTATTGATCACGCTGTCTTAAGGGTAGACTGAGGGATAGAACTTTGCCACAGCGCTTATAAAGGGGGAAATCCTAGTAACCTCAGTTTCCACAGTTCTTGATTTTAGCTTTATACTTCAGTAAATAGAATGCCTGGAACACTGACTGGTCCATTCTACCGAAGAATCTCAATACAGTTTTTCCTTTGATAAAATTAGCAAAATAAAAAGTGAAGGTCTGGAGAGTAATAGTAGCTGAATCTTTAGTTTTGAAGGATGATCACCAGGAGGGCAGTAGTTACTCCCAGGGAGAGCTGGTGTACCCATGTCCGTGTCTAGATGTGCCACCAGGAAGATACACTCTTTAAATCAAAAGCCTGGTGTTTCCTCTGTACTCCACAAAGGGGCGAGACCACATCAGCCTTATGAATGGGGAACAGAGACCAAGTTAAAGTGACTCCTAAAGAGCTGGAGAGATGACTCAGAGGTTAAGAGCACTTGTTGCTCTTTCAGAAGACCTGGGTTCAGTTCTCAGCACCCGCATGATGGTTTACAAATGTCCATAACTTGGTTTTTGCGGAATCCAATGCCCTCTTCTGACTTCTTGACACATACACACCTGTGGTACACTACATACATGCATGTTAAACATTCATACACAAAAAATAAGAAATCTAAAACAATTTTAAGTGGTCCCTGGGTGCTTGCTCATTGCCTTTTAAACAGCAATCTGCCTTGATGCTGTGTAGAAATAAACCTCCCTGGGATTCCAGACATCCCAGAGGGGTTTGTATGGACAAAATATGCCCTAAAACTTGATTCTCCCTAATCTCCTCTTCTGAGGTGTGTATTTTTAAAGCATAAAGAAGACACTTTAAAGGATCCATCTAGGGTCACATTTTCAGGGTTTAAAATGTATGACTTTCGCATTAGGATTCTCCAAAGAGATGAACTAAGTTACATATGTAGTATAATGACCTGGATCAGGTGATTTGGAGGCTGAAAAGTCACAAAATAAACAATGCAAAGACTTGAGAATGAATAAGACCCATGGCTGAAAGATCTATCAGTCAGAAGCCAAGAGAAGACCCATGTGCGTGTGTGAACACTAAAGCATAGAATGTGCTCTCTCTGGCTTTACCTTTCCATCTATTGAGGCCTTCAAAGATTGAGTGATGTCCACCCTGTTCCAATCTTATCTGCTGAGTCAAATGTTTTTATTCTTTGAAGGTACCCATAGACACACCCAGAATAATATATAACTAAATATCTGGGCATCAGTCATGTTGTCGTGTAAAATTAACCTTTACAGCCTTGACCCAAAGTCACTTCATCTCTCCCTGCCCATTTCCTCATTTGTAGAGTGAGAATGACATCATCAATTTAGAAATACTTAACACAAGTGCTCCAGCATCCTGCAAGGGGCGGGAGTAAGACAGGAACGAAACAGCTCTAGAAAAGGTCCGAGCTGACTCATCCCTATGGAGCTTTTGCTCCATTCTGGACTCCATTGCTGTCCTGTTCCTACTCTTTTTCTTTCTATAGTGGCTCTGATACCGACACTTGAAATTCAAGCCTGCACCTGATTCTTCCAAGAGACATTGCCTTCTATTCTATTATTTGGCAGCCTCTCCTCATTAGAAATCTGATTGCTTCCCTCAGAGTCTTTGATGAAGGCTAAGACAGAGAACAGATGATGTGGATCAAGAAGACAATGTTGTCTGCAGCTATGGCTTTTGGTACTGTGGGGGCTGAATGACTTCCTCCCAAGCCATCTAACTACCATTGATACAAGCAAGAACCCAACAGCATTTCCCTGTGGTTTCTCAGCTGCCATATTTATTCTAATGACCATGGGTCTCCATGGAGATAGTTCTGGGGGTAATATTGGAAACTGAGGATTACATCTATGATATAGGCCAGAGATACATGAGGGTGATGGAAATATTTGATGTAAAAGAGTTCTCCCCTTTACACACATATCTAAAAACTATTAATTTTAGGCAGCAGCAAGGAAGAAATACATGAAAGGAAATTGATTTCTATTTAAACGGTATGTTTTCATCCCCTTTCTTTGGAGTCCAAGCATTCATCTTTAAATACCTGTGCTAATTGATTTCAAATGCAATTCAACACTGCAGCTGTAGAACAATAAATCTTGAACCTAAAGGCTAAAGGAAGGAACTTGAACAGGCAGGGGATATAACACTTGGCACTTAAAAGATGCACCTATGTCATCCTGGGGTGACTCCAGGAATGGTATCCTGATGGGAGGTGACAATAGTCCAGTCAGTAGGAGACTCTTAGTTGTAGTGGAAAATCCTTTGGGTTTGAAATCCTCCAAGTCATGTAGGGATTGTAGAAATTTGAGCCCCAGCTTGGTTTTAGATGGACTATGTTAAGGCAAGCTGTGGATATCTCAAAAGGAGGAAAGTGTAGCACCTGTTGCCTTCTTGCCCAGTAACACTCACTTACTGCACACACACACACACACACACACACACCCCTCACAGTCTCATCTTGGTAAGCCTCTTTCCTACTGTCTTCTTTGATGCCCATTACTCTTCGGGTATTTTAACTTGAAAGGCACATGGCTGATCTGGTTCCTGTAAGACATGGATGGGCCATATGGTAGTCTCAAATTTAGCACTCTGAAGTTATAATTACAGTATGAAAATCTAGTCTGTGATCAACACAGAGGGGAAATGGACCTTTTGGATTTTGTGCTGATGGTTCCATATGGGTCAATGTCTCAGGATCTTGCTATTTCTCATCTCTAGAGAAATGAGGGTCAGAGGACGTAGCACAAGAGCTGGATTAAAAGACTAGGCAGGAACAAAAGGTCACAATGAATATTCTTACTCAGGGGTCCCATAAAGGCTGCAATGTTCCTTTCCAGAGAAAGAACAGAGCCTGTAAAAGAGAGAGCCACAAATCCGTCAGTGTGCTCCATGCTAAGAAGCTGACCAATCATGAAAAAGTAATGTGCCTATACTGAAAATAATTTATCAGAGTGGGGGTCCAATGTCTGAGAGCTGCTCCAGCAGGTGGCTTAGTTTGAAAGAAGAGGACAGATGATGTGGCCAGTGTGCAGAGCTCAGAAGATGGTGCATTGCAATCATTCACTTTCTTGGAGGCTGACTCATCCTGGTGGGCTGGTAGAACTGGCAGTCACGTTTTGTGCCAGATGTGACATACTCCACAACAGTGCGGAATCTAAGTAGTGCCTTGACGTTTCCAGAGCTACATTTCAGCAGGCCAGAGCAATCTACAAGGTTTCTCCTTTAAATTATTGACAGCTGGAGTTTCTTTCTGGTCATGAAAAGTTCTTGTGCAAGATCTATAGAAGCAACATCTATAGACGATCAAAACACAAAGTGACTTCAGTCAGTTTGAAGGCAGAAACCATTAATCTAAATTTACAATGTCTTTATGAATCAGACTAAGATAGACTGAGCTACTAATGGTCTTGGTGGTTTATAGTTGTGTATAGACATTGCTGTGTTCTTTCTGGCAAGCATTGCACTGTCAGGTGAATACATATAAATATAAAATAATAATTTCTGTTTTGTTCACCATGGACTGAGCTGTCCTGGAGCCTACATCTCTCCCTGCTATTATCTCATTCATTCATTCATTCATTCATTCATCCATTCATTCGTCCCTGTTCTTTTTCTCTCAAGGACTCTACCATCTTCTTGAGGAGAGCAAGCAATGAACAGACAAGTGTGTCTCCCTGTGTCATGGTGATAAAATAAGGAAAATTTAAAGCATGAAATCCTGGCTATTGGTGAGTCCAAAGCAAGCTTCTATGTCTATTCTTAGATTGTTTTCCCACTTCTCACCTGCCAGCCACCCCTGTGGCCCACTGAGCTTTGACATGCTGCGGTATAAAATGGCACATTGCGGCATATCATTCGGTGGAAGGCTGGCAGAGAGGAAAGAAGAACCTTCTAGCTTGTGCTAAGAGTTACTCTTCTCACACCCACTTCCCGCTACAGCTAACTCCTGAATTCTACTTAGAGCTGGGAGGCTGTGGCAGCAAAGGCAGCACACAGAGGTCGGAGGGTGAATAATTTTTCCACTTGACCCATTGGTCTCTCCTCCCAAAGCACTGTAGAGCCAGGAAACTGTGGGAACTGAAGAAGCCACAGTGAGGAACTGTGGAATGCATGGTTGCTCTTTAACTAAACTTCTGGGGAGTGGGGACATTGTCGTGCATATGTCAGCCGCTGCAGGAACTGTACCTCCTTGAAAACTGTCCCTTGGTGAAAAACTCCTCACTTTGTAACCCTGATATAGAGAAAAGGGTTGCGGCAAATAACCCAAAGAGGAAAAATACAGGCATTAACAAGTGGGGCTTGTTGGGTGATGAGGTCTGTTTCTGCCGAAGCTCTCCCTGCTAAGGGACCAAGGAGGCCAAGGATCAAGCACTCCCTGCAGCCTGGGCCAAAGGGAACATGACTCATCTTCCTGACCAGGCCAGTTGGGAATGCTTGCCAGCCCTTTCTCGGCACTGGCCTTTTCTCTCTCATGTTTCCTGCCGAGCAAGCACTTGAGTCTTTCCCTTCAGGGTCTGTACTGGGAAAGATTGTTGAACATTTTTCATCACAATGCATAGCCTGTCACTGTTTGTTCCCATGGGGAGCCCTCTACCTTGCTAGGTGGCCTTCTGCAATACTTTATACACAACAGGGAGTTGGGAGGGAGTTGGTTCCTTAGATTCCTGACCCCCCCAAAAAAAATCCATATCAAGTGTCACAGTACTGCTGTGCATGGTCACCGCTGACCCTCACAGACAGCAGGGAATGCCCACTGCTCCCTTTAGCACCCCGGTCAATCTGAGTATTTCCTCACCACCTTACTTCCTGTTTTTATGAATGCCCCTGCCCTCTTCTCATGATGCCCACTACAGCTAGATGCTGACCTTGGGCATCTCAGTGAGTTCCAACACAATTATGGAGAAATGGCAGTTTTCCACCAGTGTGTAAACCTTGTGGTGCAAGGGGAAGCTGAACCCAGGAAGAAGAGTGGGCTTCTGGACATGAAAGGACATTTGAGAATGTATTATGGTGTTAGACATTGCTGCAGTTGAAGCATACTGCCCCCCATACATACATCTTGTCACCAGGCCATCTTCTCTATTCTTGTGTCCCTCAGCACTTAATATGTACTACATGGTAAAAAGAATTTATCATATGCATGCATAAATGAATACATGAGTGTATTAATAAGTGAACATAAGACAGAGTCTGCAACTTCAAAGTGCTTACAATCTTTTGCAAGGCAAGATTATCCTACATCAAACAATTAAAGAACAGCACAAGATGGAACCTAATTAATTTCTAAATGATCGAGTGCAGGCTATAAGTGCCAGAGTTTCAGAGACGGAAAAGATCAATGTGGACTGGAGGAGTTAATGACGGCTTAAATATAATTCCCTGACATTATAGTACCGTGGAAACAGCAGTGCTGGTCTTAAAACTGAGGAGATGAAAGCCAATACATGGAGCCTATTTACCCAGTGTTGCACGGCAAACCACCATGATATGGGGGATTGAATTAACAACATTGGCCTTAGGGGTTAGTGCTGTTCAAGTGGCCTTATTCTTACACAACCAGTGATGGGCTCTTATCTAATTAATTCTCATTGTATTTTTTCTAAGAATTTTCCATTGCTGTAAAATTCACCTAATATCAAACTAGCCATTTTAAAGTATGCAGTTCAGTGCCATGCAATGAGATGCCCATGGCTGTATATCTGCCACATCTTTCTCCAAATCACAATCATCTTGGAAGAAAACCCATCGTTTTTAACCTAGTCAGGTAGAGGTGCAGGCTGAAAAGAGCTCTGGAGAGTGGGGCTTGGAGTTTGCATCTGAGGTGTACGAGGAAACCAAGCAGATATAAGCCAGGCAACATCCATTCCATCATTAGTAAACTGTCAGGGTTTGACTAAGAGGCTACCAAGTTCTTCCATCCTTGCAATCTCACAGTTCTGACTCCAGTTGTCTCTTACATTTAAAGGCAATTAATATCAAACACATTTCTATATTGGTTAGAATATGTAAGACTGTGTGGGTGGCCTTGAGAGGAAGGGACGAGTAGCTGAGGCTAAGATATGGCCAGATAATATATCAATAAAAGGTAGAACTGGAGAAGATCTAGCTATTACATTTTTGACAGCACATTTTCGTTTCTGCCTTCTTATTGGACAGTGACTAACACAGAATGACTTATTTCAGAGATACATTAGCTACTACCAATGGGCTATGTCTGTGTTCTGATAAATTTCATATATAATCCCAAAGATGAAAATTTATTTCTTCCATTCCAGTTATATTTTTGATTTTAAAGGATTTTTAGAATTTTATACATGAATATTAAATTTATATCATTTCCCTTCCCTCACCCTAAACTCCTCCCATATCCTCCACTCCCTCTAAAATCTATGACCTCTTCTTCTGTAATTATATATGGATATGTACATATGCATATATAATACATGCACCCTGCTGAGTTCACTTAGTGTTGCTCCTATGTGTGCTTAGGTCTGAGTGTTCAGGATTGGATAAACTATCAAAGGCCTATCCCTGGAGAGGACTGATTTTCCCCATCTCAGGCCCCCATTAATTGTCTGTAGCTCTGCATCTAGGCGTGGGGCCTTGGGAGATTTTCTCTGTCCAGACGGGCATGCTGACTGGTGATGTCGTCAGTGTTCGGGTCTTGTCTAGGCGACCTTATTTCTGTGATTTCATGGGTGCAGCTCCCTGTCCTGTATAGAAGACACTATCTTGAGGCAGACATCGTGGTTCTCTGGCTCTTGTAATCCTTCTGTACCCCTTCCTTGATATTCCCTGAGTTTTACATGTAGAGGTTCTGTGTAAAAGTATCTGCTACTGGTGGGCAGGGTGCGTCTACTCTGAGTCTTTACTTACTGCTTCTCCTTATCAGCTTTGCACATCTCACTGAAAGAACAGATTCCAATTTCTCCGAAGGGTTTCAGGCTTGAGACTTGATAGCCCAAGCCAATGCCCAGAATCTCTAAACCAATGGAGCGAAACCGGGGTAGCCGTGTGCTAAGATGCCGGGTTCGTGAAGATTCTGCTAAAACCCATGTGCTGCTATCTGTGCAGTGGTGGTTAATTCTCTGTGCCCGCTTGGCTGGGTTAGAGAATGCCTACCGAGCTGGGGAAACCATCTCTCACCGGGTCTGGGAGGAGGGTGTTTCCACGTGCAGTCGGTTTGCGAATCGGAATGCTCAGTGAAGCTTTGCCGTCTTCGCTGAGAGTGGATGCAATGCCTTGAGTACCGGGTAAAACAGAGGCAGAAAAGGGGAAATGTTCTTAATTCTTTAGCTAGACTTTCCCCTTCTCCTGCCCTTTGACCTGAGGCTTCTGGTTCTCAGTAATGAGACCGGTATCATCAGGATCCCAGCTCCGCAGGCCTTTCAAACTTGAAGTAAATTACACAGCTGTCTTTCATCCTTTCTCTCTTATTAAGGGTTGGAAATTGAACTTTGGACTACACTCACGCTAAGGAAACTCTCTACATCCCCACCATCTTTATTAGCTTCCAATTCGCCAATGGTAGATGGTAAACTTTCTCATCGCTCAAAAGAATATCTATATTCATA
>LOEQ01002714.1:48725-88444 GCA_001685075.1 Bramus lutescens
TATCGAAGGGGGCCAAGGCAGTTTCTTTATTAACCAATGAAAGCAACACATAGACAGATGACCCTCCTACATCAGTTCTGTGGTAGCGGGTTTCCATATTACCTTTTCCAAGGGTCTGTGGTGTTAGAGTATCCTTCCTATACTCCCTCCTCTACCCCTCGCTCCTATTCCCCGTTCCACTTAATGCTTCCTACTTCATTAGTCCCCTTTGACCCTTTATGCCACTACATTATATTTTTCCTCCTTTGAAAGTCTCTTCTCTATGACCCTTTACTAATTTTCTGACCTCTCTGATCAGAAAACATGCAAGTCTAACTGCGAAAATAAGATCCACAAAGAAGAGGAATCATGTGCTGTTTGTCTTGTTGGGTCTGGGTCACCTCACTCAGAATGATAGTTTCCAGTTCCAGCCATTTATCCATGAATTTCATTTTTTCTTAACAGTTGAATTTCCATTGTGCAAATGAACCACAATGTCATTTCCATTCATCAGCTGACAGACATTTAGGCTGAATCCCATTTTCTAACTGTTGTACATAGAGCAGCAATGGCCAAGGATGTGCAAGTTTCTCCTTTGAGCATATCACCAAGGGTGGTAGAACTGGGTTATTGGGTAGATGTATCGATACATTTTTCTAATTGAAAATAGATTCTTCTCATACAGTCCATCTTGACAGCAGTTTCTCTGCTCCCTCATTCCTCCCCTCCCTGCCAGCCATGCTTGACACTAATTTCCATAGTGGCTGCACCAACTCTCACTCCCACCAGGACTGAACAGGCTTCCCCATTACCCCATCCTCACACCAGCCTTTGACATTATTTCTTTATCTTACACACTAAAATGCTCTAAAAACTAGATGCAAAAGGAAAATGCTTTCAAGTCAGAGATGTCCTCTCTCACAGAAAACACCTGCTGGGGCCATATCAGAACAGGGTGTGACCCACAGCTGCATTGCCACTGGTGATAATTCAACCAGCCCAGAAAAAGAGGAAAATTAATACACATTCTTAGAAGAGTGAGAAAGACAGGAATTTTTTGTTTTGTTTTTGCTTTTCGCTACAAGTTTTCTCTGTGTAACTTTGGAGACTGTCCTGGAACTCACGCTGTAGACCAGGATGGCTTTGAACTCACAGAGATCCACCTACTTCTGCTTCTCCAGTGCAGGGATTAAAGGCAAGCACCGCCACCACCTCGCACAGACAGGGATTTATACTGACAGAACTCTTGGGGCACAGCTTTCAGGCATGTCAGGTGCATGTCTGCTACATGTGCCTGTTACCGCAGGATCTTTGGTGCTGTTGGGAGTAAGCTTTTGAATGCAGAAAAGATAGTTTTAGAAATAATATTCCCTGTGTGTTATTAAAATAATGCTTCCATTCAAAGAGTTCTTACCAAGTTGCAGGAACTCTTTTAAGTGGTTGCTTGCATCTGGTGTATAGGTATTCACGGTCAACACTCCCATAATGCAATGCAGGCGGAGGTGCTGAGGCACAACCGGGTCAGTGGACCACCTCCCATGATCACTTAGAAGTTAAACAGCAATGGTGTGTGTGCATGCGTGTGAGTATGCATGTTCAAGGCATGTGTGTGTGCACATGTGTGCATTGTGCGGCTGGTGGTGTGCTCACCTGTGCGTGTGTATGCAGGCAGAAGTTGACATTAGCATCTCACCTCAGCTAGACTGACTGGCCTGTGAGCCCTGTCACCACCAGGATCTGTCTGTTTCCACTTTGGCTTGGCTTTAAGTGAGTATTCGGGTTCTGACCTTAGATCCTCATTCTTATTCCGCAAACAGTCTGCTCACTTCTTTATCCTACGTCTTAGTTGGGGTTTCTACTGCTGTGAGAAGACACCAGGACCACGGCAACTCTTAGGAAGAAAACATTTAATTGGGGTGGATCACTTACAGTTCAGAGGTTCAGTCCATTATCTTCATGGGTGGGGAGCATGGCAGCGTGCAGGCTGACATGGTGCTGGAGAAGTAGTTGAGAGTGCTACAACAGGAAATGGTCTGAGTGTCACACTGTGTGAAGTTTGAGCAAAAGAGATTTAAAAGACATTTACCCACCCACACAGTGACACACTTCCTCCAACAAGGCCACAACTACTTCTCCAAGGTCACGCCTCCTAATAGTGCCACTCCATTTGGAGGTCATTTTTTTCAAACCACCACATCATATTAAATGAATATGAGGGCTGTTTTTTCCAGGGTTTGTTTTTTCCTCCTCAAGTAGTTGAGGTCTCTTAGATGAGCTGCCATATTAATGATAATTTAATTTAACCAAATTCTCGAATGCAATTCCTGGATATATGCAAATGCACTTTTACAGTTATAATGCCATGTTTTTTTAAAAACTCAAGGAATGGTGGAAGGTAGCCATGTCTGTGGCGCCTGGCTGACTGGTGAGAACCATAGTGACGTGGAGAGGTTGGGATGTTGCAGGTCCAGAGGCTAAATACCTTACTTGTGCTAACTTTAGCCCTCTGAATAGCCATTCCTCTCCTACCTCTGTGTTGGCACTAACATCTTGTGACTGGTAGACAAAAACATTTTGAAATCTATGAATTTAGCAGATCACTAACTTCCAACAATCTGAAACCTATCTAAGAAAGTCATCAGATAGCAGCATCTTGGGCCTCTAGGAAAGCTTCTCCCATCTCCATATGCCAGTCTCTCTAATGGCGTACCTACCAGTGGATTTTAAACTTGCCTTGATTTATGACTTTCTTTGTTCTGTAAACCTATAAAACTTCATGAAACTGCTTCTACCTTTGACCATTTGGGGAGACCTAAATCTATGTTCCCAGGCCATGTTTACTCATATAGGCTTCAGAATAAGCTGTGTCTTTTATGCCCTGCCTAGTAAAACCCTCACGGAATGGGATGGTTGCACAGTTCTGTCCCCACCTCTGCCTGTGAGTTTGATGTGAGTTTGCTCATGCAGCATCTTGTAACTTCTCCTTGGGTAGTCACATTCTTGATTCAGCTCAGCAATTCATTTTCTACTTCCTTCTACTCTGTTCTATTTGTTGTTCTTCCTCTCTATTAGGTCTAGGACGGTGCAACTCATATTGATATTAATGAAGTAACTGGTTGAATTCTCATATGACTCAAGTTCTCAGTTCTCCAGGGACTGTTCATATCACTCCCATATCCTTGATGGTCTTTTAAATCCAAAGACTGTCTAGTGGCCAACAGTGTATATAGTTAAGATATTTATAAACCAAATGCTTTGAGGCATTAGAAGAGGTATCGACAAGAAGGTGCACACAATTTAAATGTGTAAAAAAATGCATTTGGTAGATCTGAAATGACATTTCAGAACAACTTAGGAACTACAAATGAGTTGGTAATATAATGCTACCTTATCCTAACTTCACTTGGAAAACATTTGCTTTTTTACTTTAAGGCAAGGAAAAAAAAAAGAAGTCAGGGATCCCGAAGTTCATTCCCCTTCTTCCAGACCCAGTGTTTAAGCCTCTTGTACTTGAATTATCATAAAAGCCTCTATAATTGCCTGAACATGTTAATTTATCCTGCAACTAGCTGGTTTTTATCTGTCTGTCTTTAAAGGATTTAAGGGGTGGCAGGGAACAGCTGGAATGATGTATTCAATCTGGGAGCGGGCGTCTGACTTCACAGATAGGTGGATACGCTGAGTGTACCGACACGGAGAGAGGAGTGTGGCTGCCCGACTGCTCTCAAGCTGGCCAGTTTGTTTCTATTTTCTCTCCTTCAGTCCCTACTCCTGGAGTGTGTCGAGAGAGAGAGAGAGAGACTCTCTCTCTCTCTCTCTCTCTTTCTCTCCCCCTCCCTTCCTCCCTTTCTCTTTTTCCTTTCAGCTTTCACACCTATCCCCTTTAACCCAATGATTACAGCCTTGCTGGAGGCAGGCGGATTACCCTCTCTACCCCCTTATTATTGTTGCTATAGACAGCACCAGGAGTAGCTTCAATGCGCATATTGATAATCACAGCTGGGACTGTGTAAGCAAAATCAAGCCAGTAAAATAAGAGCTAGGAGATGGTCAGGGACCATGGAAAACCCATTGATTGCTGCTGCCGCCTCTTTCTTTTTTTTTTTAATTTATTTAACATTTCCACCTCCTCCCATCCTCCCTTTCCCTCCCACTCCCTGTAAGGCAGAACGCACGCAGAAGAGCAGAGCTCCCGGTAATTTCTGGCAAACAATGTGCTGTGGCATGTTATTCATTTGTAGGCCCTGAAGATCGAAATGGAACCCCCAGGTCCCCACAGAACATGCTTCATTAGAGGAGAGAGGAGGCTGCTGCTGACTGGGCACAGCATTTTCGACTCTGAAGCACAGCGCGGGGGGGGGCAACAGGTGGAGTGAAAGCAAAAGCTCTGAGGCCTGTGCTAAGCAAGGCCCTGCCTCTGAGAGAAGCCCAAGACAGAGGGGAGTTATCCCTTCCTTCGTTAGGGTCTGATATTAAAAAGACCATAAATGCCACCCTGAACTGATTAACTGGGGAACTTGGCCACCTGCAGCCCCTTCCGCCTCTGTGCTAGGGTTCTCATAAGGGTGAAATAAGACACGGTGATGCTAAGCCATTCAGTCTGCATGAATCTATTTGACTTTATAGATCCATGCAGCATCATGATGTCCAGAGGTATGTGTCAGGAACAGCGTGGTCAGGTCCCAGGTGGCACCCTCCATCCAGGTATAGAGACAAAGACACATTTTCCAGACCGGAACAAGATTAATGGAAACCATCAAGGGATGATGAGTAAGCCTGGGTTAGTGTGGTAGAAAGAGTATCTGCTCTTAGGACTAAAAGAGTTAACAAGAAAGAGGCTTCAAAGCTTAGAGAGGGCAGCAGCTGTCATTGTGTTAAAAAAAAAAAAGGCTGCCCCATAAAAGGTGTGCTCTTTGTTAGACTTAGTGCTACAAAGAGTGACCATGACCCAAGAGAGGAGGAGGTGATAATGAGGGTGAACACCCTGGCCTCACTCTCTTCCCTCCTTCTCATCCTCTGGCAGAGAATTTTATTCGTTAACCCAAAATTGGGAAACAGAGGACAAGGAATTCTGATCCAGATTTCCCAGGTCGGTGGCACGAGTCTTTTCTGGAGTGTCTAACACAACCTTTCTTTTGTTTATCCCCAAAGCCTTCTGAGAATTTGCCAATTCGCCGTGGATAACTCATACTCCGTTATCCACATTAAACTCCGGAAAGCAGTGGAGATTTCCACTGCAGTGGGTACAATCTATGAATGGTTAGAAGGATTGAAGCTGTTTGTATTGGTCTACAAACAAGGTCAGGCAGGTATTGCTGATTCTCTGGGTGATTAAAAACACTTGTCACTTTATGGTGACATAGTTCAGGAATCTTAATGTCCCACCTCAATGTATAACATGATCCTTGAGACCCAAGAGTGATGGAAGGATCCAGTCAATGATGACCTGACAATACCTGAAAGAAATTAAAAGGGGAATACCTCATTTGCCTATAAGCACAATGTTCTTAGGGAACTTTCTGAGCAAACCATATATTCAGGAACCTTCAAAACACTGAGCAAATGCCCTCTGGTATCCTAATTTGGGATATTCCATGGTACCTTGCATACCTCTTGATTGCATCTGTGCCATGCTGTCTCCATCACCATTTCAAGCTCTTGGCGAGCAGACCCTATCTTTGTTATGTTCAGCCCAACAGAGTGACGAACAATCCAACCCCCATTTTGGAGGTGACAAACTGACACAGATCCTGTGTTCTAGGCCAACAGATTCTTCGTGATCCTCCTACAGAGCAAACAACCAGAGGCTGTAGCTTAGAAAAGGAAAAAAGCAGTCTTCTCCCACAGTCTCCCACACTCAACCATCCTCATAGCCCCACAGCCAGCTGCTTAGTTTAAGGAAACCCTGGCTTGAAAAATAAGAAAAAGAAATAAAAGAGAAAAAGAAGAAAAAAAGGAGAAGGCAAAGAAAAATAAAGGAAGAAGAGCCAGGCGAAAGAAGGACGAAAAGGGGAGCTGGGAAAAGAAATCATCCCCTCAGACTCCCAGGACTGACCTAGGAATCTGTGGTGGTTTGAATGAAAATGGCCCCTAATAGGCTCACAGGGAGTGGTTTTATTCAAAAGGATTGGGACATGTGGCCTTGTTGGAGTAGATGTAGCCTTTTTGGAGGAAGAAGTCACTGGGGGTGGACTTTGAGGTTTCAGAAGCTCAAGTCAGGCCTACTGGCTCAGTCTCTCTTCCTGCTGCCAGAGGTAGAACTCTCCAGTATCATGTCTGCCTGCCACCATACTTCCCACCATGATGAAAATGGACTAACCCTCTGAACCGGTAAGCCAGCCCCAATTAAATGCTTTTATTTTTTTTTTTGTTAAGAGTTGCCATGATTATGGTGTCTCTTCACAGCAATAGAAACCCTAACAAAGACAGAGCTCAAATGTTGCAACTACTTTGGCTATTGGCCTCAGCAGGCAGAAAGCTCCATGCAGCCAGCACAGAGTCCAAGAGGGACCAATTTTCCTACAACCCTTCCGGAGTTTTCCTTGTCTTCAAGAGGAAGGATGAGAGGGCCAAACCAAACTGACAACATGACATTTGTTTTGAGAATGCTTTCCCTGATTCCTAAGGCATTTTCAACATCAAATGGGTGAGTAAGTTAGTTAGTTATAAGATCTCCCATGATTCCATCATAAAGCTAAATTGATGCCTGGTCTGTAGTTGAGAACGGTACAAGTTAAGGAGGGAGGGCATGAGCCACTTGTTCTAATGCTTTCAGTGTCGAGTTGGCAAGATGGGAACTGGTGGAAACGTGGAGCCTCAGCTCATCTCTGAGGTTCTCTCTGAGCTCTCTCCTGTGTGGTCATGACTCTGGAGTCATACAGACCTGAATTACAACTCAGAATTTACAACAGTTTCACTGGAAGACTTTGAAGATATCAATTAATCTTTCTAAAGTGTGCCTGGCTTCTCCTGACAACGAGCAAAATATGAGCGTATTGAGGCAATTCATTCATTCATGTAACAGATACTTTGCAATTACCTCTGTGTCTGGGAGAACTGTCTTCTGGGAAAGCTGTTACTAATTCCTTCTTTCATGCAATTTACATTCTAGTGATACAACAAGGCCCTTCCTGGGCCTGGCAAGCATCCTATTGATTCCCATTGAGGTGTACTGATTCCATGTGGCCCTTCAGAAGGCTTGTCTCTTCTAAGATGCTGAGGTGATGCTCAGGGGTCAGAACAGGGGTTGGGGGAGGAAGGAGAGTAACAGAGAGACAAAGACAGAGAGAGACAGAAACAGAGAGAGACAGAGAGACAGAGACAGAGAAACAGAGACACAGAGACACAGAGAAACAGAGAGAAATAGAGACAGAGAAAGAAGGGAAAACAGTACAGAGGAAAAGAAATAAAGGAGGGAGAAAGAGAGAAGGGGCAATAAAAAGACAGGAATGAAGGGGTGGAGAGAGAGTGGGAACTGCTTACCCAGTATGCACTGAACAGCAGCTGGGACTGGCACTCGGACATCTTAGAAAGTAAGATGCTTTGTGGAAGTCAGGCTTCAAACCTTTCAGGTCACAAAGCTACTAGCTCCTCTGCTGCACCTCCCTTGAAGACTTGTTATTCCTAAAAGAAAGCAAAGTAGCCCTGCCCCTCCTCCGGCAGGGATGCCAGATTTCCCTCTCAGTGTTTCAATGCTCATCTTGGAAAGGTGGACCCGTGCACGCTCACTTTATGTGGAACAATGCCTGCTAAACTGGGTCAGAAAGTGTGGGAAATGGAAAAGTACTCAGAAGCGATCCTCCAGCAGACTCCGAGGCTGCCTCTCCCACACACTAGTGGGGTGCACAGGTGGAAGAACAGAAAGGGAGCCTCGTCCTTTACACCTCCTCTCTTGCCAAGCAAAATGGGAGCTCATGAGTAAACAATATTTCCCTCGCAGAGCAGTGAAAGGGAAAGGTGAAGTTGCTAGAGCCTGAGGTCCCCTGGTCTGCTGGCCTAGGAAGCCAGGAAGTCAAACCTGCAGGACTGCCTTCCTGGGACAAGTAAGAAAGGGAGACTGCACAGTCTCCTGGTGGCAAAGAAGGTCAGTGATAGGCAACAGGGTGTAGTTCAGACGGCCTTGTGCTTCAGTAGCCCTCGGCTATCTCGGGAGAAAGGGAGAGAGTCTGGGAAGTTGAGGTGGCGAAACACACTTTGCCTAAACAAATGAGTAGGCCCCTATACTCTCCTCACGGCCTTGCGATATTTCTAAGACTCTTGCATTTTTTGCTCTGCTTGAACTTAAATGTTTTCTTTAATATATTAGGTCATGAAGTTTTTATTGATTATCATGAGATAAATGATATCACTTCGAAAAACATTTTCTCTCTTTCGTCGCTTTAAATAAAGGGGATGATACATCAAAGGGCAAAAACTCTCCTTGAGTCTGAGTTTGTTATGGGGCCACATATTTTGCAGAAGAGATATTTTATTTTTTTCAACTCACTGGGGGAAAAAACAGAATGTGAAAGAAAATTTAAGGGTTCCTTCTGCTATTTTTGTCAATTCACTTGAAGTTGAAGGTTAATCTTGTCTGGCCAATGCCTGTGGATTGCCAGATTGGGTTGCTGTCCCTACCTTTCTTATTTAGCTCTTTGGATAGTCCCCAGGTCTGGCTCAACATGGCTCCTGAAGGGTTGAAGTGAGCTTTTTTCTAAGCCAGGGCTAAAATGGCTATGTCTGTGCTGACTGCTCACTCCATCACTTACTCCGCCCCTTCTGCCGTTTGACTCACTAGGTAAGAGTCTATCAATCAAAGTCTACGTGGCCATTTGTCAGCTCTGCCCAGCCCACTGATGTTCACGGACAAACATCAGTCTATTGCCTTGGAGAGGTTAAAGGCAACTTTTCATGGTGCCTTGAAGAACTATTTCATATTTGAATGCCTGTCAACCATTTCGAAGATGAATACTGGGGAAAATAGCATCTGTTCTGACAGACTACGTCAAATGCCCTTCAAGGTAAATACTTTGGCTCACACCAGCTTCCTGCATCCACATTGAGAACCCTGCCTTCTCAGAGGGAACTCTGATCTCTAGATCAGTCCCAACCCTGTGGTCAGGAAACAAACCCTACCCCAGATCTGACAGTAACTTCATGCAAAATGTTAATGTGGTCTTTGTTTTCCACCTCCTGTTGTGACCAGAGACTCTGTCACTAAAGATCTGAAGAAATCAACCTCAAGAAAACCTGACTTGGGCCTAGGTGAAGTACCAGAAGTCTCCACTGAGGGCCAGCTAGCATTTTAGTGTGATCTCATATCTGCAGAAAGGACTGAAGTGGAAGATTCTAGAAATGTGTCTGGTGTTACTTCTCAGCTAAAAAGCTTCTTGTGGTTCAGAATCTGCTCCAGCCTTCTTGTCTTGGCATTCAAAGCTTGATCTGTGAAACCACACCACTCCCCTACTGTGTAAATTTCTATCCAGGCCAGCCTACTCTGGCTCTAATACACAAATTCTTTTTTCTCTACTCTTCCAGGATCCCCCTCCTTCTTTGGGTCCAGGTTCCATCCTGAGCAGCTTTGTGGCACCTTCTCTTATCAGCCCAAAGACCTGACTTCTCTCTTCACTTCTTGTCATCGCGACTCACAAGGTAAGCATCACGAACAACCCCCACGCTGGACCTGCTGAACTAGTCCTCAATTCTTGGATCAAGACTGAACTTTCCTTGAGTTGCTTGCTTAAGTAGGTTGGACATTCCTCGGGGAATAGGATTTATATGTGATTCTTCTTGGGATCCCCTGGCAGACAGTAGGAGTTCAATCAATGTGCACCGCATGATCAATATGAAAATCGTTCTATCGCCAGAACCTTGTTCAGATCCCAAAGCCACAAGGCACAAAGCTCTCTCACTCACTGATCCAGTTGGGAACTTGTGCATGCTGTGATTATCGGCTTGCAAAAGAAGCATGCGCATTGAATTACCCCACTCTCTCAATGTCTGGATGGCCCTATGCAAGGTCTCATTCTTAAAATGATGGAATTTCCAGAATCAAAAGAGTGAAGTCCAGGGATTGGCCTCAGCTGCTACCCTCCTTCTTTCATCTGCTGCAGCATAGCTATGGACACACAACTTGGTGTTGTTTACTGATAATTTTGTCAAGTATCAGCTGCATGCTCAACACTGTTATTAACATCCCACATATTTGAATTCTTTGGAACGGGTCTCTGCTTCCTTTTAAAGGTAACTTAAATAACAGTGACATTGTGGCACAGAGTCACTTGGCTAGAAGAAGCATGGCTTGATCTCCTTTGGCTTACTCTACTTCCCACTGAACTTCCCCTGAAATCCCCCCCCCGCCATTTTTGAAGTGCTATAAATAGCATGATAAGGAAGCTTCTTCATCTAGGGGACAGGAATGAGGATATTCCATCACAGACCTACAACTTCTTCATGGGTACTAGAAGCCAGGATGAAATGCTCCATGTGGCTGTTTCAGAGAAGAAAGAAAAGCCAGTAACACCTGTACTGACACCCAAGCCATATTTAGGGCTTCAGCATACTCTTATCCATGTCCTGCAAGGGCTGAGCGGTATGAACATATAGTATTGTAGAAGGCTCAACTCTTCTTGGCCAACAGAACATATATGGCATCCATTCATTTCTTATGTAAATACAGCGAGTGTTTGCTGGGTGTCCATGGCATTCCAGGTACCTGGAGATAGTAAATGATCAATGCTTTCCCTTGGAGAAGTCACTAGCTAGAGAAAAAGTGGACATGCAGGATACACAGTCATATAGAATCAAGGGGTGATCCCAAGCAGAATGGCAGAGAAAGTCTGATGTGGGAGCAGGCTGTCCCCTAGCTAGCTCTCCATTCTCACATTCGCACTCATTACCCTGTTGTATCTTCTACCCCTATTATGCTAATAGAGTCTACCATGCTTATGGAGAAAGAAGGGAAATTTGACTCCTCTTCCCATCTCTGGAAGCTGACAGATATAACAGTCTCTGGGAGCTGGGAGAGGTAACAACTCTGAGTCTTCTGGAGAAAGTTGAACGTGTGGGAGAGAGGAGAGGAAAGTAGAAGAGAGTGGGAAGGTGAGAGATGATGACATGGACCACTTACTGAGCCACACCCTACACTCTTTCTCTGGATCTCCAGAGTATGCACTCTGTGGTTACTTCCGGAAATAAACAAAGAAAGAAGAATACACACACATACACACACACGAATATATACATATATGTACACATATACACAAGTGAACTTAGGCACACATGCATATATAAATGCACAGAGAAAGAAAGAGGGAGAGAGGAGGAATACACATACACGTACCAGAGCCCTGTACTTCCTAAGCTCAGTGTTCTTCTTCTGGTTATTCTCACTATACACACCGCAACATCATTCAAACTCACAGTTAAAGAAGTTTTGGGTTCTACCTTGCTTTAAGCCATCTGGAACCCATTAGTAGGAATACCTAATCTCCAGCTCAAGAAGCCACTATAGAAGAAGCTAGTTCTGCATAGGTACATTCATGATCATGGAAGAATGAGCCAATGACAGCTTTTATATACACCTGATTAAAATGAATCTTGAATGAGCGAGTGAATAAATGCATGAATGAAGCTTTTTACCAAAGCATTTCTACATATCAAACCTGTACCAGGAATGTTTAGGAGTATCTTTTACTTCAATTTTCATGCTATCTTTTGACATCAGGATTATTGCCTTTATTTTGGTGGCAAATAGCCTAAGGGTGAAAGCAGACACAGGGTTTTTCAAAGAGAATACAAAAGCGCTGTTGGAACAGCCAAGCTGGAGTTTAACAGATTCTTCTTTCATGCCAGAGCTGGTTGCTGATACCGTGCATTCTTGCTGATGTTAGGCAAGAGGGAGAAGCGTGGAAAACGGAAGACTCTGCTTTGATGCAAAGGGCTCGGAGATGAGAGACAGTGACACAAGCGATCACACAATGAAGCAAGAGATACGGATGCAAGAAGGGAACTTCATTTCCTGCCCAGAGTCCTGACAGAGGTTACGTGGAAACACAAGGTTCTGAACTCATCGAGGTTTCTTAGTGTGTGCTGGTCTGGTCTGCTGAGGTCTAGACAGACAGATAAATGGAAACATAAAACACAAAGTCTAGAAACAGGCTTGAGAGTAAGAATTGCACACTTTATGACAGTTACTGGGCATATAAGACCTAGTCAACAGAGAGTTTAGAAGGGCTTAATTGCCATTGGATACAAAGAAAAGCTGCATCCTGGGTTCACACAGAAAATAAAAATAAATTCTGGAGGTAATTTAGGTTCATGATTGTGTTGCTCCTTAGATGACATTTGTCTATGGCTACTAAGATGACACTGTTTATGTGACATTGTTCTGGGATCATAAGATGTAGTGTCTTTACATGGCACAGGTCTAGAATCCGATGTGACAAGTCTAACTTTAAAAGTTCAACTCAAGTATTCTGCTCTGTCATCTATCTCCTCCCCAAAGCATCTGAAACGTAAGACCTGCTGCAGGCAGCTTAGCTGGGGGGTAATGCCGAGAGGCAGAGTGAAAAAGAGGGCACAGACAGACAGAATACAGAAAAGTCAATAGAGAGGGTGTGTTTAGTTATCTCAGTAGACAGCTGGATCTCAGTGTGACAGGGATGAGGCAATGAAGCACAGATAGCATCTGCTATGGGAATCTAAAGCAGCGCAAGGCCTGGATCTCAGAATCCCGAGAAATGACAATGAGTGACCAGAGAGGCAGAAGGTCGCAGCAGCCAGAAGCACGTTTATGCAGAAGAAGATAAGGTTGGTGACTGAGCTCAGATGGACTGAGACCACTGCTGACCTTGGTGAAGAGTGGAAATAAATATATTTTTTTCATTTTGTTTTGGGTGGAAGTGGGCAGGGAGATGGAGAAGTGTATCTCTTTCTCAAGAACTTTGGTTTCGAAGGGGAGAAGAAATTGGCTGGGAATGTGGGGCTTACAGTGATGTGTTGTATATCACAATGTACTCTCCAGAAGCAAAAGTTGCACTCTTATTTCTGAGATTCGTGGATGTGCAGAGGGCAAATATTTCTACAACAATGGATTTGAAACCATCAGTGTGATGTCAGCTGTCTTAAACTTTTTCTGAAATTGGATCAATTAGCCCTTGTGAACTGGCAAGAGTCGGTCCCATCATGCTACTGGGCAGGACGCTAATGAGTATGGATGTTAATAGGGAAATTTTTTCATTGATGCTAAGCAAATGGAGAAGCAGAAATGGAATATATAAGGTGATAATATGATGAAATAGCTTGGTGTGTGAACACATACATGCAATCATAGTACTCAGGCTGAGGCAGGAATATTGTATGTTCAAAGCCAAGCTGAACTACATAGTGCCTGGGCTGTGTAATGAAATTCCATCTTAAAACAATAAGCAAAGAAATTAATGAATGAATAAACAAACATTTTTACAAAACTATAGTACAATCGCTGCAAGATGAGAAGGATGGGATAATTAGCATATTGAGCAATTTGGAATGGAGTAGAGATGAAGGAAGATCAAACATGGAGGAAGTGAAGTGTGTGCTTCAGGGACTGAGACTCATTCGCCATCTGCTGAGCATCCAGGCAGGAGGCAGGAGTGGGAAGAAAATAGAATAGATGGTGCAAAATGCACTGTGAAAGCCACAGATGTGCTTGTGAGCGCTGTAGCACCACAGCTTTCCCACCAAACTGCATCTCCATCGTTAGCAAATCATTCAAGATCTACTTTGAGGGAGTGTCAAAGTGTTAAATAGGCAGATATATGATCATAACAACTAAAAATGATAGGAGCTGCTCTTTATTGAGTGTAAGTACATGATAGAAACAGCCTGAGCATTTCCACAATAATCTCATTAAGTTTATACAGTAACTTCATGAGATGAGTTCTTTTAATTAGCATACATTCATTATTCATGAGTTTCATTATGACATTGTATAATATGTTTCCAAATCATATTCAAATGCTGCTACCCTCTCCTGTCCTCTGCCATTCTCCCTAACCTCCTTCCTTATGAAGTGAATTCTGTTATATCCAACTTAATAGATGAGGAACTCACCTCAAACATCAGATAACATTTCCAAGTGTGTAGAGCTAGTGGTATTCCACAGAACCAGAACTTAAGCAGTATGATATCCTTATCAACTGCTGCACCAAACTACATCCTACAACATCTGATACATGGCAGTCAGTGGCCTGGCAGTGTTGTCTCTTCCACCAAGAAAGAGCAGAGTTTGGAAAAGCTAAATGAATAGCCCAGAAAATGTGTCCAATTAGATGAGAATGAAAGAATCACCTCACAGCACTCTGTGGTCCTGGGACTCAGGTGGGAGGGGTTAGGAGGGACTCATAAGTAGGGAGGGGCTAGGAGGGCCCTGGGAAACTTAATGGGGAAGGGTTAGGAGGGCCCTGGGACTCACAGGTTGGAAAGGCAAGGGAGACACAGGACAGGAAAACTAGGACCTTTCATTCTTTTACTGGATCAGGCCCCATCTATAGTTGACCAGAAGGAAGAGAAGGCTCCATAGATCTCTATCAGGTGTAGCTTGATAGAGAATTTAGCCCAGCCCAGCCCTACACCCATAGCACCGTCGCAAGACACATTTCCAAGACTTGCCCTTGGTACTTCTCCCTTGTGTTTACTTTCGAATGGAAAATGAAAGGAATTCTTAAGTGTTTTGGAAATCCAAAGCCAAGCTGCTAGTTCTCACTTAGTACTACAAAGTTAACAATGAGGCTGGGTTTCGGACATCCTAAACTTGCAATCTTCTGAGTTGACATGAACATTGGTAGCATGACTGACTGTCCACTCCAGAAAGCTTCCTCTCAGGTATGACAGTAAGTAAGACATCAGAGCACATACATTCAGACTAGAGTTCCTCTTCCCACAAGAAGCCCTTCCCAAGAGAAAGAATTTCTCAGTTGCCTGGAGGATGTTGCATGTTGGGTGTTATGGCTCATCTCTCAGAACAAAGCTGTTTCAGGAAGTTCAAGTGTCCGTGAGTATGACAAACTGTCTCATGTTTTTTAATGAAAAGACAATAAATAGTTCATCTCTCCAGTGACAGACGACTTGGGGTGGCTCACAGTACCATCTGCCCTTTTAAGAAGTGGCTTGCCATCTCACGCAATGGCGCTATGAAGGATGGAGTGGCAGACAAAAGGTTAATAGAGCACTGGGCATTTTTTAATTGAAAAAATGACTGCAAGACCCCACAGCAGACTGAGTGATAATAACATTACAGAACGTGAGTTTGAGCGACTTACTTATTCATTGAGGGTGAGAAAATAGACATGCAAACATACTGTTACACTTCAACAGAAACCTGGGTCTACAAGGAGGTTAAAAAGTCATGCATAGTATTTTTCCAAGCAAATGTACACTTTAAAAAATCCACCTCCTCCTTTCAGTTATTACTAATTTACTATTACTCGGGAAATGAACATAGGGTGTTGGCCAAATTGCTAGTATTTCTGATCTGTTAATGTGTCTGACCCAAGTTGGATATTCAGTTAAACCACCCCAAATAACAGGCAGGTTTTCATTATTTTCATTTTCATAATAGAAAAATAATTAATTTCCAAGAATCTTCTCATATAAAACAGAAAATCCATCCTTTTTGACTAAGCCTCTAAAGAAAAAAGGCTGAATGAGAAAGCACGTAGGGTGTGCTGGATAGTTTTATGTCAACTTAACACAAGTTACAATTATCTGAAAAGGGGGAACCTCCATTAAGAAAATGCTTCCCAAAGAAAACCAGCCTACAATCCCAGAGAACTTAGACAACAATGAGAACCCTAAGAGAGACTTACATGGATCTAATCTACATGGAAAGTAGAAAAAGACAAGATCTCCTGAGTAAATTGGGAACATAGGGACCTTGGGGGAGGGTTGAAGAGGGGAGCAGAGAGGCAGGGAGGGGAGCAGAGAAAAATGTAGAGCTCAATAAAAATCAATTTTAAAAAAAGAAAAAGAAAGAAAATGCTTCCACAAGATGTGAATGTAAGAATTTTCTTAATTAGTGATTAATGGGGGAGGGCCTAGCCCTTGTAGGTGGTGCCACCCATGAACCACCCTTGATGGACCTGGGCTCTCTAAGAAAGCAGACTGAGCAAGCCAGTAAGCAGCACCCCACCATGGCCTCCCCATCAATTCCTGTCTCCCAGTTCTTGTCCTGTTTGAGTTCCTGTCCTGACTTCCTTCAGTGATGGACTATAGTGTGGAAGTGTAAGACAGGGGTTGTCCATTTGCATTTAAGAACTTCCTCACATGGACTTTATAAACCTTACTAATCACCAAGTGTCTACAAGATACAGTATTCAGTCATATATGATCTAAGTCTTCTGGGGTACGTTAGCATCAGTAGCCTTTTGAGTGTTGTGGTCCATGGAACTGAGCCCACTCCAAGATGAATATGAGACAGAGTCACCTCAGATGAGTCAGGGTGTCCGTTGCAAGCTGGAACTCCTACATGGCTTCCTCAATACTTTGTCACATCACAAGCCAAGTAGCAGGAGGTCTAGCAACGAAGCATATGGTGCACATATGTCCCCAACTCAGGAGTACCCTGCCCACTCAGACCCAATGTGCCACCTTTACCACCACCTTATTGCTCTTTAAAAAGCAGGAGAGATGGAGTGGTGACATAGATGCGGGCTGGGTAGCTCCTTAATACAAGACACAGGGTGAGTCAGGGGACTGGACAGAGGCAAGAGCTCACAGCACAGCAACTGCTGATAGAGTCACGTGATGCATGATCTTCTTGCCCCAAATCAAAATCCCTTTAAAACACAGAGCCTTTCAACCCAAAGTGAGGGATGATTTGCTCCCACGATGGATCAGTTTGTCTGGCCAATGCAAATACAGAAAGGCACTTTGTTTGAGACTTGTGCCGATTCTGAAGTGACAAGGCACATCCAATGATGACTGTCACTATGAAGTGTGACCTTGCACATGGTCCTCTTGGTTTTGTAGCATCCACGGATACTCTGGGGTTTCACTTCATTTTGAACTTTTCACGACTTTAAAGGGCCAATTGAAAACAATTTCTGTTCTACTTTAAAACAGTTACATCTTTTTCGCTTGCGTCTCTTCATTATGATTTCATGACAGCAGCTTCATCCCAGTATATGACGTACTTAGACAACATTCATTCCCAATACCTCACTCCCCTCTCCCCTTTCTCCCTTCCCACCACCCATCATCCTGTTTCTACCTCTAGACACTTTTGCTTCTGCTTTCATGTCACAAATGTGTGTGTATGTGTATATGTATGTGTCGGCATATATGTGCACATATATTTATATACATATGTATATATTACATACAAAACCTAGGATTTGTAGATGAAAAAACCTATTTTAATACACTTAATTTGATAATATCTAGTTGAATCCACTCTCCTGAAAGCAATGTAATGTCATTCTTCTTCATGGATGAATGAAATATATGTGTGTGTGTATCATATTTATTGTATTTCCTTTATCTGTCCCTCTGTTTATGGACAACCTGGGC
Source organism: Bramus lutescens (assembly GCA_001685075.1). Lineage (NCBI taxonomy): Eukaryota > Metazoa > Chordata > Mammalia > Rodentia > Cricetidae > Bramus > Bramus lutescens. Next base: position 66,234 of record LOEQ01002714.1, read on the forward strand.
TGATCCCATGACTTGGTTGTTCTGAGTGGCACTGCCACTCACAACTGTGCACATTTATACCTGCTGGTGTTTTTATGCTGCCGTGCTTCTCCGGTCCAAACAGAAGTGAAAGAAGGGCCCTGCAGCTCTCTGAGAAAGCAGAACTTCCGCTTTGCCCTTTTAAGTCCTCCACTGTCCGGAACAGACAAGAATCAAAGTTGATAGCGTGACAGCATCTCCACGGACATTTTAGGGATGGCAGATGAGTTAATGGGGCTGAGTTTTCCACATGCAGCCACTGCTGAAAGATGCTAGCAACCAGCTCATTGTAGGCTGCTCAGGTTATCTGAGGGAAATAATATGTATGTAGACTCAATAGAAAGCATAAAAATAATAAATGAAACTAATAACGCAAAAGACGTTTGGGAAATAAGACATCCCTTCTGACATGAATAGCGCTGGAAGCCTTGGGGAAAGAAAACTAGAATATTAAGTGAAAGATGTAAATTGTAGAAATTGGATCCATAAATATTCCTTTGGAAGCAGAGGAAGGCAACAGCTCTATCTCACAGAGCCTGGCTTCTCAGCAAGGATGAACTCAAGGAAGGGAGTTGCTCACTTCACGCCCACAGACGGCCAGGGCTCAGGAGGAGGAGGCCATGGAGAGGAGAGGACAAATGAGCAGCTTTGCAGTCTGGTGTCCAGGTTAAAATGGGGTTACCATTTCTGTGGGGGCTGCAGGGGCTGAGGGCAGCCTGGAGTAATCATCTCCTTTGTCAGCCTTTTGTTTCTCGGTGAAGGACTCCCAGCCACCATCCCTCTCCCCTGAGATGCTCAAGCAAGGAAATAATGATTGGTCAAGTTGGAGACCTTGACAAGGGTGAACAGAAAAACTACACGAGGCAGACCTGCTCAAATTTGATCAAAAACATCCCAATCAAGTCCAGTGCCACGTGGAAGTCTTTTTGTCTGTTTTGTTTTAAAGGGGACAGAAGATGAGGATGAGCCGAGGACCATCCTTTTAAGAGGAGACTGATTGTGCTGCTTATTGGTTTTTGTTGAGGGTTTTCGGTTCTCAGTGAAGTTGTTGCCTGCCTGGAATTTGGTTGGTCATTTTCAACTCCAACTCATTATCTTAGACTTTCTCTAGGCAGTAGCAACCAAAAATACCAAGTCACCCCCATATTCCATGCAGTCTTTGGAGCAATAAGTATGCCATCATCCTTGAAACATGCCTTGACTTGTTTGTCCTACCAGCCAGCAAATGGAAAATGGAGACTTGGGGGCCCTTATGTCAGGAGCAGATCCCAGTGGCCCCAGCCCAACTTGGTCTCTTCCAATTTCTCCTTCATCCATATGAATGCAAAGAATAAAAACAATATGGATAGAGAGCTCGGCTGAGCAGTGATGGCGCATGCCTTTTATCCCAGCATTCAGAAAGCAGAGGTAGGGGGGTCTCTGTGATGTCAAGGCCACCCTGGTCTACAGAGTAAGTTCCAAGACAGTGAAACTCTGTCTCCAAAAACAAGCAAACAAACAAACAAAAAAGAAGAAAAGAAAAAGAAAAAAAGAGAATGCTCAGGTACTTCACAAATACTGCCCCACAATAAACACTGGGCAGCACACAGGCAACAGACCCTGGATTCTGTCCTACATTCAGCAGCTCCATACACAGACCTGATTCACTACTTTTTTTTTACATTCTTATGTACATATATGATATGTTTTGGTTGTATTCCCCCATTACCTTTTATTGTCCCCTTCACAGTCCTTCTGGTTTCCTTCCTCTCCCCAGCTAGTCCTCCTTTAACTTGTATGTTTGATGTGTGGTGTGTGTGTGTGTGTGTGTGTGTGTGTGTGTATACATGCATGAGTCCCAGTGAGTTTCATTAGGGCTGTTTAGAGGCATGGGTGAGAGGTTATGTTTAGGAGCATGGGAACCTTGCCAGTGGCTTGCACCATTTGAGAAAAACGTGAGTCCTTCCCTGGAAGCTTTTAATGGCCTAGCAGTCCCCATGGAGGAGAGGGATCTCAGGAAACTCTCTGCCTTGATTTACTAATTTCTCATCCTAGCAAACCCTGAGCATCTATTTTGTGTTAGACACCAAGTCTTCAGTAGAAAGTAGGGAGTCTTGGACAATCTGCTTTGGGGGCACTGCACCACAGGACATTCTCTGCCAAGAAGACTTCATCCAAACTAATTGTGTTTGGGATGACAGCCAAGTAAACTGTTTTCTAAAATGCTGAGGCTTAGGATTTCAATAGATATCTCGAGGGGGCACAATGCAAACCATAAAACCAGACGACATGGATAATATCCCCCATTGTCTCTCAAGGAAACTTCCAGAATTTTGTGCTTTAAGGGAGAAGAGACTTAGAGCATCAATTACCTTTGGTGTGTGTTTAATGAATGAATTCTTCAAAATCTCCTGTTGTACTCACCCCAAATTCCACCAGTTTTTAAAATTCAAAGTGTCTGGAAACTGTTGCTTAGTTTCATAAAAACCCCACTTATTTCTTCTTTTTAATATTAATTACCCACATATTCTTTTAAAGACAATATCTCTCCTAAGATTGTTGGGAGCTTCAGAAAATTTAAGATGTGTTCACCCAAAGGAATGGAACTGAGGATAAAATTTTAAAAAATGACTTTTGGCATGCCAAGATTTCTGCCTCCTTTCCTCTCTGTGAGGAAAGGTTATGTCTATAGAAACAGGCTGTGTAGCCAAGAGGGATACAAGCCACCCAGATGTAGGATCTTCTGCTTGCCAATGTCTGTGCCTGAGATGTGGGGATGGTAGTTAAAAGTTAAGGACTAAAAATTAGGTAATATTATAAAGTCAGACCTTCAGTTGCTCTAGCCACTTGCAGGTAGTCCCCAACAACTGCAGCACTTGGACACCATAGCTGGCTTGATTCTTGCCACTACAGGAAGCTCTTAGACAGTGCCGGTTAATACAGTAGTTCAAGTACAAGGAGAAAACACTGTTGCCTTGGAAAACCGGTTTCCAATGGAAAACAAGTGTTAGAACAGGGAAGGGAAGGGAAAAGGAAGCCAGGATACTTTTCGAACAGTATTTTGTGGCGGCCTAGAAGTCGTTATCCATGGTGCTGAATGGGAATTGTGAGTTAGGCACGTGTGAAGGGCCTAGGCACATCCTTTGTGATCACCACAGGTCTACTCTGTTGTCATTGTACCTTGAGGAAAATGTCATATGCCACAAAAGGGAGCACCTCCAACTGCACTGGTCATGTGGAACCAATAATGACCCTTTGGCCACGGCTTGTAAGATCAGGAACATCATCTGAGTCGGTCCTGGAGTGTCAGGTGAGGTTCAGATCTTCAGAGCAGAGGAAAGAGCTTCCTAAAGATGGAGGTAGGAAGGAAAGCCTTTTGTGTGCTCGCTAGATACAAACATCAAGGGAGAACAGCTCTCCCATCCTCAGGCTTCTAGAAACTATATCAGGTACATTTTAATTAAAAAGTAAACTTAATACCAAGACTTACACTAATGCATGTACAAGGTACATAAGACTGCCCAAGTCATGGCATGATAAGAAGATATGAGGAATCTCTGTGTGGTCTGTTTCTCAGTGGCCCCTCTTTCAGGAAACACCAACACCTCTGAACTGTCAGTTCCTCCCCAGGGGCACAGCGCTCCTGTAGTCCTGGTTTGATTTGGGAATCAGACTCCTGTGTATCTCATACAGGCTAAGAGATCATAGTAGCATTTGACACTCTACACCACAGAAACTTTGCACTGTTCAAAACACTAACTGAGGGGCCACGGCACTGACAATGGCTTTTCTCTATCACCACTTAGCACGTTTTAAAGCCCAAATCTTTCTGAAGGGTTTCCAGGACCTCCTGTCTTTGCCTCCTTCCATCTCTGGGATCCAGGGCTCTTTGTTGGGATTCACAAAGGGTCTGGGCGCATGAAACACTCTTCAGTGTTTCAGACCACAGGGAATTTTAAAGGAAAAGGACTCTAGGAAGGATGCCTTGCCCACCCACTCCTCACTTTGTTTGCTTTTGTCCTTCTATCCCTGCCCCCTCCCCAACCTCAGTTGTCAGTGCCTCTCCTGTCCTTTCTGGGGAAGCCTCTGCCTTCCTCTGAACCCTGAACACAGGGACCCAAGCCCTGATCTCAGCCCAGGAGACCTCATCAAGCATTCGCTCCTCATCACTGGCTCTGTCTTACCGCGGCTTGGAAGAGCAAGTGGTCTTTGTCTCAGATATATTCAGAATCACATCTTCTCAACAGCCCTAGGAGGAGTCACAATTCTTCCTATTTTGTGAAAGAGGAAATTAAGGCTTTGAGAGGCTATATGATGTAATTAAGGTTGCCAAGGGGAAGGGCCAGTACACAGGCACGGGTCTGCCTGATTCTAAAGCCCAGATCAGACTCTTCTTCCTTGTCTGAATGAATCAAAACCTGGGCAGCCATAGAAAATGGGAAGAAAACACAATCACCACATAGGAGGATTTTCCAGAATTCTATTCAGGCTGTCTAAAAATGACTGTAAAAATAGAACACACTGGAAAACATGCCGGACACACTTGGTAAGAATTCTAATGAGCATCCAAGCTTGGCTGTACGTATCTGAGCTATGCCTGATGGAGGTCAGAAATGAAGGATTTATTCTGCCCACGAGTCAGAGCAACTATTGTTATTATTTAGCATTGATTAATTGTTCCTCCAGCCCCCTAAGACCTCTCCACACAGTTCTCAAAAAATCGTTATACTTCGAGTTTGCCTGCGCCTTGACATTCGGAGTAAAGGAGCTTTACTATGAGCCTTTGAAGAATAACCCATGTGTGAGTGGCCATGAAAGCACCCACGCAGGTGACATGAACCAACCCACAGTTGGATGCTTCCTGGATCTTTCACCTCCATCTTGACAGTGCTGCTACTCAGGGGAGGTCATGATGGCAATTCAAACAAAGAAACAAAAGACAGGACTTCTACCTGCTTACAGAGAAAACCCAGCAAGCTCTGGCCATCTTCCATGTTGAGGACTTTGGGAAATGTATAAATATTGCATAATCACTAATGAGGAGGGGGAACCCTTCAGGGGTAATTACAGCAGGGAGGCCTCGGCCACATTCATGTGAGCCTGATTAAATGTAACATTGTAAAGGGAGCTGGGGCAGTGAATTTGCCTCCTGACATCCAATAATGCTCCCTGACCCTTCGGATATTGTCCTCCCTGGAGGTCAAAAGTATGAATAAATTATGGGTCTGATAACTTTGACGTGGAGAGGAGTGGGAATGGACAGCTCTCTGAGAAAAAAAATCTGACATTGTGATGACAAAGTATATTTTTTAAAAATCCATTGCTAATATTGCCAAATTTTGGTTTGCTGGGAAGAAGAACAGACAGCCTCCATCGCTATGTTTATTGAGAAGGCCAGGGACTCTTGGAGCTCAAAGCCAACATGCAGACTCAGTCATTCAGCAGAAAGGAGGGAGGAACTAGGCCTCTGCTAGTGACTCTCATCTGTCAGAAATGATCCACCCAGGGGCAGTGCCATCCCAAGGCATTGCCTGCAAAACAGTGCAGTCAAACAGTTATAGGACGTGCTTCCATTTAGATAAAATGTCCAGTGTGTGGAGTCATTTGTCACTCATGAGGACCCTCATTTGCAAAGACAACTAAGCCAAGGCCATCACTTGGAATCCACGAAGCTACGAAATTGTTACAGCTTGCTGAAGAAAGATTGTCTCTTGTTTCAGGTTCTGTCAGCAGATAGTGGAGGTGCAGAAATCAAGGCCTGAAAAGGAGAGGAGGGAATTACTCAGGTGGCCTTGGGGAGGCTGGCTTTTAGATAAAGGCCAGAGGGCAATATAAAGAGCCCATCCATCCATCCGTCCTAGCCTAGAGCCTATTGGCCTTGAGTTCAAAGATTCAGCACCAGGGACATAAAACCTACAGTATTTGTCATTAAAGCAACTGGTAACTTCCAATGCACGAGCTCTATATCACTCAAAAGGTAGGGTTGATGGGAAAGAAAGAACAAGCAAGCCCCTCTCTTCATGGATTGTATGACCTTGATTGGACTGTACTAGTGGTGGCACAATAAACTTGTTCAGCAGCCCAGGCAGATTCTTTCTCTCCTGACCCAGGTCCAGAAGCAGCTGCATGCCCATAGACACAGATTCAACAACACTGTGCTGATTCCAGCTATTTGAAGCCCAGTTGGCAGTTACAAGGCAATGAAGGGCAAATAGATTTAATTTTGCATCATGGGCCTTGTCCAAACACTGTCCACTCTACCGATGAACTCCTCAGTTGCTCGTATCATTTCTTGCCCTGGAAATACTTCCTCTGACTTCCTCTAGGAGATAGAGGACAGGGAATAAACATCTAGCATGCAGGGTCTGACCACCAAGGCTTATGTGTAACTTCCTTCTTCCTCAGTGTGGTGGGCACTCTGATATGGGAACCATATGGTTGCTGTGGGACCAGAACACTCTTATCTCCAGTAGCCGAAAGCCAGACCATGATGGGATACACAGTAGCCACCATCAGTTGAAAGCATCCGTATTACAAATCTCACATGTGGACAATGTTGAGAGATACCTGTCAACACAAGGGGCTACAGATTAATTTTGAGGTTTGTAACTTTCCATCATAATGTTGTTTATTTTGAGTGCTGAGACCTAGAACCCTCTGGAATATTGTATATGGGGTGAGCATTTCATTTCTCTCCCCGTTTCTCACCCTTGGCAGGAAATGTTGGCGGCTGGTGGCTGACAGTTTTCACCAGGAATACGAATAGCCGGAGAGATCCGCCTTAGTGAGTGGCTTCAGATGGGAGCCCCTATGCCATATAAACTAGCCAAGTAGGGGGTGGAAACATATGTGCGGGAGAAGTCCATAGCCTAGCTATTGATTCAACAGGGAAGTCCTTGGAGAGCATCCCAGGCGCAGAGCCCTTCACAAGGTAACTTAGGTAACACTCAGTAACTTGGAACTACAAAATTCATTATCCAACGTTCCTGAAGACCAGCAATCTAAAATCAAACTATCCACAGAGTCCCCATCCCCCTGAAGGTGTTAGGAAAGACCTTCATGATTTTTTTCTTGACCTTTGTTTACCATAACTGGGTTTGGATAAAGGTAATTCTCATATTCATCAGATATGGATGCTCCTTTTATAAAGATCATGACTCACACTGACTGAACTGGGCACTCTAATCCAAAATGGACTCATGTTTACTAAGCCCATGTGAAACAATCCAGTTTCCAAACAGCCATGTTTTGAGGTCCTGGGGATTAGAGTTCCAGCATGTGAATGCCAGGGTACATAATCTACCCCACAGCACCACCAGCTGTGCCTAGGCCCGTCTCCTCCCACTTCTCACTCTTGCTCATCCCCTTCCATCACTCTCTTGTAGATATTAACCCCCAAATAGAACCTTCCAGTTTGTGAAGGTTTGTTTTGTGGGGGAGGCATCTTTTGCATTTATTATTGGTGGCGTTTTGTCATTATTTGCTTTTTTGGTTTGTTTTTGTCGAATTGACACGTGCTAGAGCAATCTGAGGAAAGGCAATCTTAATTGAGAAGATGCCCCCATCAGATTAGCCTACGGGCATTTTCTTGAATAGTGGGAAAGTTTCTAGCCCACTTTGGGTGGTGTCACTTCTGAGCAGATGGTTCTGGGGGGAATATAAGAAAGCAGGCTGAACAAACCATGAAGAATAAGCCAGGAACCACCATTCCTCCGTGGTATCTGCTTAGTTCTTGACTCCAGGTTCCTGCCTTGAGTTTTGCCCTGACTTGTCCACTGGGATTGAGTGCAAACCTGAGATTCATAAGAAAAAAACATGCCCTTTCCTCCCCACATTGCTTTGGTCATGATGTTTTATTGCAGCTATAGTAACCCTAACTGGGACACAATGGCTTAAAAAGTCTCATTGACTCTTTGTCAATCCAGGTCAAGAGTTGACTCTCATATCTAATGCCTCCCACTCCCCACTCCTCTCAGCCCGAGTATCTTGGTCTTGGACTGGAGGCTATTTTGACTCTTAGTTCCTTTCCAGTAAAGTCAGTCTTTCATCTGCCCTTCTGCTCCTTCCCCCTGGATCTTCTGATGCATGGAGTCACCAGGAGCTGTCTGTCAGTCTTCTCTCTGCTAGCACGGATTCACCAATCACACCTCATGTGACATACCACAGTGGATGACTGTAGGAGCCATTGAGGGGATTCTGGGATGAGAGAAATGGGTTCTTTAACTTAAGCACCATCCCCAGTTGGCTCCTGCCTCTGGGTGGGATAGCAAATGAAATCCAGCTGTTTCTCATCATGTCTGCTACCCACAGGCAATTTATCCAATTTGTCACTGAGCCCTAGGAATTCATGGTGCTGCATTGTTGCCTCCCTTCTGCCTTCCTGCCATCTGTCTCCCAGTCAGTTTCGTGTCCCCTCCTTAGTGATGCAGGGAAAGAGTGACTTGATCTCTCCTATGAGCATGAACCACTCTCAAATCTCCCAGAGAGTGTTGAAAGTCCCAATCTATCCCTTGGGAGGGGGTGGGGGAGCTGGGAGGTGAGGGGCCATCACAGCAGATACAATCCCAGATGCCTTCTGCCTCTTCCCCTTCCCTGCCTTTTAGCTCAGTTACTCCCTCATGCTGACTAGGGAAGGGGGCGGGGAAAAGAGAATAGGCTCTGGGATAAAGTGTGGCAGCGAAGTGCTATCGCCAAGTAGGCCACAGGCACCCTGGCACCCACTTATGTACAGCTGTCTTTAAAACTTTGTGTGATATGTGCAATTTACTTGCTAATTTAGATGTAACAGGAAAGAACCAGTCAAATCCACTTCTGGGATTCTCCATGAAACCTACTCGCAAGACCAGTGTCTGGGGACATTGTGTCTGCAGCAATCGCCTTCCTCCAGAAAGATGGGAGGCCTTTGTTGTCACTGTTGTGTTCATGGTGGAGAGACACACTTCACCACAACCTCTAGGACTGTAAGGACACCAAACTGCACAGGTGATTCCTCCAAGTTCTGTGCACTTCCTGACTCTAAAAGTCCTTTGTCAGAGGGCCAGCACTTTCCAATCTGATCAAGGACCAACAATGGCCAGTTTAATGCCAGGGATATCCCATCGCTTTGCATTCATGTTAGCCCACCCAAGGGGACTCCCACACTTGAGATCTGGAGTTATCTTCAATGCAAAACTCAACCAAAAGCACTGCCCCCAATTGGCCATCGTTATCACCATCTTCAGTGAGCTTGATCTAGTCAACCTGTGTGATGGACAAAGAATTGCACATGCATTTTTTTTCCATTTCATTCTCACAACCATGCTGAAGGAATTATGACTGACTGTCCTCATGCACAAAAGAGGAAACCATTTCTAAGGCCAAATATCTCAGCTGTGGACTCAAGGTTTTTTGACATTAAAGCTGAAGTTTCATTCTGCTTCTACCCTGGTCCTTGCTGTTGACCTCATTCTGTAGGAGGAAGATGAGAAACAAGGCAAAAGAGCAGCCTTCAGCATTTTCAGATGCAGAGAATGATGGACAAGTGGAAAAAACAGTTGGGCTGCTCTTTTCCTTCAGATTTATTTATTGTTTATTTTGCCCGAGAGTGTGCATGTGTGCCTGCCTGCATGCATGTGTGCGTGCATGAGCATGTGCACACATACTGTGTGTGTGTGTGTGTGTGTGTGTGTGTGATTGCCACATGTCAAGGGCTCTCATGAAGACCAGAAGAGTGCATCAGATCCCTTGGAGCTGGAATTACAGATAGTTATGAACTGCTATGCATGGGTACTGCAAACCACACTCAAGTCCTCAGCAAGACCAGTGTGTGCTCTTAATCTCTGAGCCATCTCTGCAGCCACAAGTGGGGCTTTGAAGGGAAACTAGTTTTTTATGGCTAATGTTTGCCTCTGGCTAGGACTAGCCTGATAGATTCTTGTCCAGCCTGCTCAGTCAGACACTCCTGGGTTTCCTCTCTTCTAGTTTTCAAAAGGTAAGAAATCAATCCCCTGCCAATTCTGTTTCCTTTGAATTCAAAGCACGTATGTTGAAAAGGAATTACAAATGCAAGATGAGCCCTGTGGACTCCAGAGGGGTTGGAATGTGTGAGGGGGCTCGGTAAATGGCTGTTATTTGGGTATGAGCTGTTGCCTCATCATTCATATAAATTTGGAATCCATGCTCAAATGGGCAAGCCTATGAATTGTTTATGAATCTGAAATAAAATGTAAATAATGGTAAGAAAAGAAGTAACTATGTTCACGTTTAAACACATTTATTATACAGGAATACACAGTGGATATTAAGAAATGGAACTTGACTTTGAAATCAACATCTAAATACTTCCTGTTTGATAGATTCCCAACTACTCACTTTCTGCCTCTTGGCTTAACTCTTCATGATGTGTAGTTTGTGTTCAGCCCAAACACGATACCTTCCATCTGTCTTCCCTCTTGACCTCATTTAAATAGCTTTCTCTTCTTGGCACTGTTGAACATTAGCCCAAGTTCAGAAATATTGGGGTTCATAGTAACTTCTGCCTAGACCAGAAGAAACCAATGTTCCCAAGAATCCTGTTAAAATTATTCTCTGGGAAATAATATGATATCCTTTGCCTTTGGGGCATCTCTAAAGCCCAAGAGGGTAATCTGAGGTCTTATATAACTAACCCTTCAGGAGTCAGGGTGGAGGGGAAGTAAATACTCTCCTACTGGTGGAGAAACATTACTCTGAATCCTACTCTAGCCTGTCCCAGACTCCAGGAACTTAGTCCTAGAGACTGGGATCAGACAATGCTTCTTCCTTGGACCAATGGCAAATTATGGGCAACCGGGTAGAGATTTTTGGAGCCATCGAGGTTCAGTGGCTGAATCCCAGATCTGCCATCCTATCTTCAGGAAGGGATTGTTCCCTCTAAATTTGGTGGTAAATATTTACCTGAATGAAGTCTGAAGTTTCATCAGATGGGATCCTAAACTCAATGCCTAAGGAGAAGAGTTGATTGGAGGTACTTTTTAAACCCCTTAACACTCAGAAGACTGAAGGAGGAGGATTATAGCAGGTTCAAGGCCAACCTGTGTGCATTTGTCAGGGTTCTCTAGAGAAACAGAACTTATAGGATGAATATACATAGAAGGAGGGATTACAATTATTATAATGACTCACAGACTGTGGTTCAACTAGTTCAACAATGACTGTCTACCCAGTAGTCGTTGAGTCCATGGGACTCTATGCCTCAGTTGGTCTTCAGTGTGTACCAGAATGCCTAAGATGCAAACTCTAATGCCAGTGAAGGACTGCACTTGCTAGTGAGAACAAGCAGGCAAAGGGAGCAAGCTTCCTTCTTCTATGTTCTTTATATAGGCTGCTAGGAGAAGGTGTGGTCCAGATTCAAGGTGTATTTTACCTCCCCAAAGATCCAGATTAGGAGTAGGTCTTCCCACTTTGAACGATTTCATTAAGAAAAAAAAATTCCCCATAGGTGTATCCAATAATTTGGGTTTTAGTTCATTCTAGGTGTAGTCAAGTTGACAACCAAGAACAACCATCACACTGGCTACACAGTGAATTCCAGGTCAAGATGGACCACAAAAGCAAGACATTACCTCAAAGCAGCAAAGCAAGCAGACAAAAAGCAACACAATATTAATGTGGTCCCAGGTCGGTGCTAGCCTTCCACCTTACAGCACTTAACGGGACATCTCTAGCCACACAGATCAGAACTTCCCCAGGAGAATTGGCTGCCTTATCTTTAGGAGCTAGGTGAAACAATGAAGTGTAAGAAGCTCACACTTTGGCAGGCATATTGTGGTAGTTTCAACATATTTGGCCCCATAATCTCATAGGGAGTGGCACTATTTGGAGGAGTGGCTTAGTTGCAGTGGGTATGGCCTTGTTAGAAGAAGTGTGTCACTCTGGGGGTGGGCTTTGAGGTTTCCTACACTCAGGATACCACTCAGTGTCTCAGTTGACTTGCATTGTTCTTCTGATCAAGATGTAGCCAGCATCACGTCCACCATGCAGCTTGCCTCTCATGATGATAACGGACTAAACCACTGAAACTGTAAGCCAGCCCCCTCAAATGTTTTCCTTAGAAGAGTTGTGGTGGTCATGGTGTCTCTTCACAGCAATAGAGACCTTAACTAAGACACACGTGAAGATAGAACTGCCCAGGGAGAGGAGAAAGTTCATAACTTCTACTTTACCACAGTCCATGTGGGCCAAATCGCCAATGGAAGATGGCTGAAGAATTCTTAGTACTTAATCTCTCTCTACTTTTCTTCCACCTTATTGAGTGCATACACTTTGCTATGGATTACACCATGTGCCTCTCAAAAGGGCTTTTTTTGTTGTTGTTTTTTTGAGACAGGGTTTTTCTGTAGCTTTGGAGCCTGTCCTGGAACTAGTTCTTGTAGACCAGGTTGGCCTCTGCCTCTCAAGTGCTGTGATTTAAGGCATGTGCCACCATCACCTGGCTCTCAAATGGGTCTTATGGAAACCCTCATCCCTGGTATTTCTGAACATGACCTTAACTCTTGGAGAGATTTCACACAGGCAAGCATGTTAAAATACCATTGTTATGGTAGGCCCTGATTCAATGTGACTAGTACCTGTAGCTTGCTAAAGGGAGAAATTTGGCCCAGACTTACAGCTTTCTGGATAAAGGACTGTATGAAGAGACAGAGAAGGGCCATCTACAAGCTAACAGGCCTGAAGTCAAGAAAAGGTAGTGAGGAACCTACAACAAATGCCCCCTCCCAGGCCACAGAAGAATCAGCATCCTGTGGATGCTTTTATTTTGGACTTGTCAACCTCCAAAACTATAAGACAATAGCTTTTGTAATGCCAAGGAACCTAGAAACAGGCTGCTAACACCCTGGCCAAAAGAAAGAGGGAGGCCATAGATGGTAACACAATGCTAGACCAAGGCTTCAAGTCCACAGTGAATCCACCATTGTTCCATTATGTTTCACTTACAAAACAGAAACTCAAAGGCAAGACGTCTCAGGAGTCCAAAGATCAGCATCCATAAATCATCAAGCTCCAAGCAAGAGATTTCTGACCACATGGTCTATGGGATGCAAGGCCAAATACCCAACATACACATCATTCAAAAGAAAGACTACCACAGCTCACTATGAGATATGGCAAACAGGAGGCTGTGTAGCCCTTAGAGGTTTACCAAGCCTCAGCTCAAACCCTGGCTCTCCCTCTTATATACTGTATGCTGTGAAGTTGGAGATCAAACACAAGGCGTGATGGCCAGCCCTAGTAAGAACTATTGCATGGCTGTTGCTGCTAGATGGATGTCTTTCCAACAATGGTGTCTCAGAAGCCAGTACCCACAGAGTAGGGATCCAGAAAAAAGAGAGGAGTTTAGAGAAATGCAGAAGAAAGGCTACACAGACTGCTTCTTAAGGTCTGGGCAGGGCTGCAGCACAGTGAGTTTTTATTCTGGCAGCCGCAAGGCCGCAAAACTGAGCATCTTACCTGTCGGGCGGGTGCTTCTTCACCTGAGTTCCTAAAAAGGAAAAGGGAAAGAAACATCTGGTGGAAGGTGAGGGAGGGCAGCAGGGACAATAGCAAGAAATGATCAGTCACCTGGAGAAAATAAAGCTTGTTGTCTGTGAGTTCAAATTAGCCACTTGAATGCAGTCAGAATGCTTTAGAACCCAGGGCTTGGAAGTAATTGGGAGATGGATTTTGCATTTTGTCATCCAATACAATTAAGAGGTAGAATCCAGGCAACATCTGAAGCCTATTAAGGGACCTCAATGGAAGATGGCCATGCTCGCCAGCCTGGGATGAGGTAGAAGTTCTCGTATTGCTCTCTCGGGCAAAATGTGACTAGACTATGAGGCCACACACAAGGTGACAACAGGCCTCCAAGAGGAGCCTGCCCGCCTGTTCCCTAGTCACTCTGGAGCACTTCAAATACATCATCATCGTGGCCCCTGTCACCCCTGACAGCAACTATGATTTCAGTGTCAGAGAGCTGACAGAAAGCACGGCGTAATTTACAGCCACATTCAGCTGGCCGAAGAACACACCTGGTTCCCAGAGGCGTGGGATAGAGACACACACCCAAGCACAGGATTTTGTTGGCCAGCTGAAAGTGGTGAAATTCCTCACAGGGGTAATAATCACTTCCTACAGAGGGAAGGGGCTGATGTGAACAAAAATATTTGGTATGGCGAGGATTTCTAAAGTACGTTTTGAGAATCAGGGCTGGCAGTAAATTCTACCATGACAGAGAGATACCTAGAGAGGAACTGCTCATTGGGGTGAACCACTTTGCCGTTTACCAAGGGAAAGGTGTACTCAACTTCAGCTGTGTACCTTGAAGAGTCTTTTAGACGTAACATCATGGGCTGCCTCTGTGGCCTTAGAAAGGGCACAGTTTGAAAGCGCTGAATTCTTGTAATGACTGAAGTTGGGTGGGGGGGGCAGATAGGGAGGTTTGGGAGGGACACAGTTCTAACACAACTACCTAAAATGAACCAAAGGGAAGGCATTCAGAAATGTGAGCTGTTTAGTGTGGGTAGATGGTTTTAAAGGATGGTCATTGCCTTCCTGGGAGCTCTGGGAAGCAACTACTGAGCGAGGAAACCTGGAATGGAGTCTGGTTTGCTTTAAGCTTTTGTGTAAGCACCATTCTGTATAGGGCAATCACTAAGCACAACCAGGACCTGAGCCAGACAATCTGCTCAGCTTTGGATCTTGGTTTTATCACTTAGTATCCCTCTTTATGGTCTGGGGCCAGTCCTCTGATCATGCTAACAGAGCCCTGGTTTTCTGTGATGTTGAAAGCAGGCAAAAAGTATACAGAGGTACAAAATGAAGGGAGACGAAGTTTGTGGAAGGGCACAGTGGCCAGCGCACGGTCACAGTTCAATGGATGGCAGGCTATGTGAGATATGGGGGTTAGTTCAGCAAGATGACTGAGCACCCCTTATGTGCAGGTACAAAGGCTCACATAGAGGCAAAGCTGATGGCCAGGAGGACAAACAATGCAGGGTGAAGAGAGGGAAGGCTCTGGACAGTGACAGCTGAATTATGTGCCCCGGAGAGGAAATGACAGGAAAGGAAAAATTCAGACCAGGGAAGCTAGGTTGATGGCTGTCTCCCCATCTGTGGGAGGGAACAACTAATGGCAACCCCTGTCGTTTTCTCTTTGACCTCCTAGCTCCATTGAGGTGCAGGCTTTCAACAGATACTCATTCAAGTGTACATGCACTTAGGAATGGGAAATTGGGCATTTGTAAGGAAAATGTAGTTGAGAGCAAAATCTTATCTCTCCTGAAAAAAATCTTTCCACTGCCAAAGGGCCACTTCTAAGCCTGACAGAGCTTGGAACTGCAGGAAGGTAAGAAACCCAACTGCAGCCTGTGCCATTGCTAGACCTTCTGATGAGTCTTCAAATACAGGTTTAGCCATCAGAAGCCTGCCCTTCTTGTTGAAATGTGTCTTCCTATTTGTACGTTGTCCAATAATTCTTCCATACCTGTTTATATGTGTCTGGGAGGGACAAGGAACACAGGATTTGTTTGTAACTAAAACATAGATACAGGTTCTTCTTACTATTTCATCCATTTAGACCTTGGCTGAACATTTATTGATGGATATTATAGGCTAGATTGTATCCTCAGAAATTCATACACTCAAATATTAAGCAACAGTAAGTATCCCATAATATGACTACATTTGGAGATAGGACCTTTAAAGTGATAGTTAAATGAATGAGGCCATTTAGCTAATCCCTAATTCAATAAGACTGCAGTCCTTAAAAGACAAGATCAGGATGAATGTGTACAGAGTGGAGATGACAGGAAGACACAGGGATGGGATTGCCACTCACAAGCCAGAGAGAGAGACCTAAGAAGACACCAGCCCTGCTGACAGCTTGATCCTCGGCTACAGAATTCCATGCTGATGAGAAAATTAATATCCCGTGTTTAAGCCGACTAGACCTTGGTACTTTGTTGCAGCTGCTCTTACACAGTACTATGTAGGATTAGCGTGCACCAGATCCATCGTTCAGCATGGGACCCATGAGGGTGAGCAAGATACCTCACCCACCTCAGAGAGTTCACAATCTAGCAAGGGTCGAGCACTTGCAAACATAGTGTGATAGCGAGCTATGACACTCCGCGCATTGGAGTATGCATGGCATGGAAGCTCTTGCTCAAACAATTCAAAGCTGACGCTGCAGCGTGACTTAGCTCATTCCTCAGCACCACAAGTTTTGTTCTGGTCAATCTTCAATCAATGGATCGCATCTATTTGTGTGTTGGCTAGATTGCTGACGTGCCAACTTGTACTTTGGGATAGTAAATAAGCCCTAAATTCATGGGGCTACAATAAATTGTTGGGGTGTGGGTGTGGATGTGATTGTATATTCTATATGTGTCTGTATATATGTATACATATATGCACACATGAAGGCCAAAGATCGATGAGAGGTGTCTTCCTTAATTACTGTCCACGGTAAGGTTTGAGATGGGACCTCTCAATAAGTCTCTCAATAAACCTGCCAGTTTAGCTAGGATACCTGGCCAGAGGGCCCTGAGGCCCCACCTGTCTCCACCTTCTCGGTGCTAGGATTAAAAGCCATGGTACCATGCTCATATTTTGCATATGGGTTCTATATGGGATCAAATTTAGATTACATGCTTATGTGGCAAGCACTTTGCAAACTGAGTTATTTTCCCAGCCCCATGATCCATGTTTTCAATAAGTACTAGGTAATGCTCGCAGGCCCCACTTGGAGGCCTCCACCCAGCAGATGAGAGCATTCAGGCTGTAAAAGGTGTAGAGATTTACCCAAGGTCACAGCACTGTCTACAGAAAGTCCAGCAGACCTCTGTCATCTGAGCAAAGCAATGATGACATTGACTCAGGATGGTCAGTTTGGAGCCCCATAGGACTGCCTGCTTCCAGAAGCCTCATTCTAGACCTCGGTCTCTCTTACAAAATGCACAGACTAAGACAGAAACTCAAACATGGAGCAGGATTCCTTTTATGTGAACACTAGAACCATTTCAAACGCTTACATTTTTCTGTTCAATCGTTTTTGCTTCTTTTCCTTTCTGTCTTCTGCCCATCACAGAGGATGTGTGTTCATGAAATACATTGTAAGTGCAGCTGTTGGGTTGGGCTGAGCCAACACAAATAGTCAAATAGCTAAATGGGTTTCAAACTTCAAATCAAACACAAACTGAAATTTTGACCCAAGTGAACATTCTATGTAATTAATGCTTATATTTCTGCCCACCTCCATTTATAGCCAGTCAGTACATTAGCTTTATCTCAGAAGGATAAAGGACAAAATGGATTTATACATATCCATTTAAGGTTAAGGAAATAATCTTTTCAGGACTATCAGAGAAATCCAAGTAAGAGGTGACTACCCCCTCATGGGCTTGAACTTGGGAAGACTTTCAACATAATGGTTGACATATAAAAGACATTTATAATAATTACTTGGGGACTAATGACAGTTCAGACAATAAGAAGCCTAGTTCCAAACTTCCTTGATCAGCAGTGTTTGCTGTGACTAAGAGCCAGGTAGACGGCGGGCATTGACTTTGCCTAACCTTTGACTTGTAATAAAGATGCAATAAAGTAATTGGTTAAAATAGAGACATACCTGATAAAGAATGTTTGCTTTTTCAAGTAACTGGCTAAACTAGGAGCACACCTGATAAATGAGTTTCTGAGGAGTAGAAGGCCAGGGTGTGCTAATTACTGGGGGTTCTGTTTCCTACCCAGGTTGGCTGCTTTTCTTCTTTGAAGAGAAATTAAGCAATGGGAAGGTTCCGTGGTGGTACCCGTCACTACACGAGAAGAGCTGGTTGCTAACACGCTGCAACACATCTTGGAACGTGTTTACTTCCAGCAATATAGAGAATGTGGAATTCTACTCCACGTTTACTCACAGACCTGTGGTTATCATCAGGAAACTGATACACTTTGACCGTCTTTGCAGAGAAGAGGAAGACAAACACAAGAAAGGGAGACTTTCTAAATCCTCGCCTCTCTGAATTCTCTACAGTCTATACCAGAGTGGGAGGGGGAGACCGGGAGGCACATGGACCTGTGACTGTCTCCATCCAAGTTACTTCCCTAGGAATTTGTTCTACATTAAATTCCTTTTACCAAGTGCCAATTTTTTTAGTTGAAAATGTATTTCTTTACTTAAGTGTCTGAAGGATGACATTTAGGACAATTATGAACAGGTCAGAATGTATCATATTTCACAATCATAATAAGAATGACACGGAAAAGGGCATCGAGAGTAACCACACATTAGTCGCTCACTTTTTGTGTCCCCTCCAATAACAGCTAATGGAGTTGGACGGCAGCCATGTTGATTCTCGGCCCTGGATAAAATACCCTCCCTGCCCCTGACAACCCCATGACCTTGATGGGCCCTCTGCAGTTCTTATCTTGTCCCAGTAACTAAAACTTCAATTCCAGTTCCTGGAGTTCCAATCTTTTCGTGCTGGGATAAGCTATCTCATAATAAGAACCCTGACACCCCCAACCAACTCGGAGAGCAAGCATTACAGCCAGTGAAGCAATCCTTAGAACCTCGCTCTCATTGCAAAAGAGCCATCCTTTGTAGAGCTCAGCAAAAGCCCAGGGGAAATTACCTATTGTGGTATAGCTGGCCTTGGCGACTGAGCCCGAGAGCATCACGTAACAACTGCAGGAGGAGGAAGGCTTCCCCATCTCTCGCCAGCCAGTCAGGACTTGGGGCACCCTTCTGTGGGTGTGGCACCTCTGGAAACACCAAACTTTTTTTAGTCATTTTAAATAATTCTTTTATTTGTTTGAAATTATAACATGTTTATATCATGTCTCCCTTCCATTCTCTCCTTTCAGATTCTCTATACCTCTCATTGCCCTCTTTAAAATTTAGGGCCTCTTTTTTTCAGTAATTGGCGTGGTGTGCTTATGTGGAGATTGGTTACCTTAATGGTCTGCCAACAGCTCTTATTGGACTTAAACCCCGCTCAACAAAAGGAAAATCAGGGCAAACGCTTAAATGCCTGACACTTTGAAGGCTGATGACGCAGTGTGCTGTTTTTCCTGAACAGTGAAAACCAGATCTTTTTATTTAAAAGACTTGCCTATTATATGAATATGAAGTCATTTCAATTAGCCAGAATCCACCTAGTTACAGTCTTTGATGCCAGGATATTCCTTATGTTGAAAAACATGTTTCATCTGCTCATCATTTATTTTAGGGCCGAAACATTTGCAGTCTACTCTATCAGCAAGATTCACATGCTTGGTCACTTTTCAAAACTACTTATCACTATCCAAAAGTGCACGGTTATTAGACTCAAGGACAAGGTCACTAGCCACAGTTGCCTCTGTACAATAAACACATCCCAAGCTTGTTTATGTTGAGTTGACATCCTTTGATCAACATCCCCCAAATTTTACTTATTTTATTAACCACTCTCCTTCTCTCTTCTTCTGTGAGTTCAAGTCTTGGATTCCACACATGAATCCCATTGCACACTGTCTTTTTATGCCTGGCTATTCCACTGAATTCAGAATTCAATTCCGCTGGGTTCACAGATACTGCTGGTTCACAGATATCCCTTTCTAAACTCCAAATAGTATTCCATGCTTGACGGTTCTACAAACATAACACTGGGAACACTTAGGCTGACTCCATGCATCTTGCCTACTGTAAATGCTCTACTGCAGATCTCTTTTGTATACATTTGGTTTTTCTTCCTTTGGATATAGACTCAGTAGTGGAATTTCTAGTCTATGTGGCAATACCATTAGGGTATTTTTTCAGTCTCTTATCTTTTATATATTTTAATTAAAATATAATTTCACCCCTCTCCCCTTTCCCTGTCCTCTCTCCAGCCCTTCCAAAACCCCCCTTCAACTTTCAACTCCTTCCACATACCCCCAACTCTCAAACTGATAGCCTCTTCTTCCCCAATTATCATTGTTGTATGCATGTGTGTACAAATACATAAATATGATCTGCTGACCCCATTTTTGTTGTTTGTGTGTATGTGGTTTCAGGGCTGACCCGTTTGTGTTAGAACCAACTGGGAGCTCGTCTCTGGGAGAGGTTACCTCTCCATCTCTCTGCAAACATCAGCTGCCTGTAGTTCCTTATCTAGGCCATGACCCTGTGAGGGTTTCCACTTCTGCATTTGCTTGTCTACTGATATTGTCATTGTTCAGATCTTGCAACCCAGATTTTCATAGCAGACTTCCTGGTTTCCTGTCTCTTATAATTTTTCCACCCCATATTCCATGGATTCAAGACCTGTGATATAGATGTTTCCACTGGAATTGGGCTCCCCACAAGCTGATCTCTGCATTTAAATTACCATACCTAATTAGAATCTTTAGCTAACTAGGTATCACCCATAAATAAAAATTATAGAGTTTATAATGGCTTATAATTACCATGTGCCCAGTACATTTAAGCCACATAGTAACTATTTGGAGCAGGTTTTATTATTCTCCCAGTTTTACAAGTTGGGCTCAGAGAAGTCACTGTGTCTGTGCCTGTGGGACTGGAGACATAGGCCTAAAAACAAAACTGCTTAGGTTCTAAATGTGGTTCCTTGGTCAAGATTTAATTCTGGCCACAGGCTAGACTTTTCCAAGTCTAGAGAAGGCTTAGAGGCCCGGGAAACGTTAAATACATCAAGTGTTTATATGAATTGAATGATGAAACCTTGGGGTGTCATGATGTGTAATACTACACTAATCACTGGGTTCTGTACATTGCCTATATGTGGCAGCCAGCCGGCTTCATCTATCTGTTCCACATCCAGAGTGACTTCTAGTATAATATTCCCACTTTCAGACAGTCAGCACAGGATGTTTGTAGTGGACACCGAGAACTCCAGACATCCTTTCCAGCCCTTGGAGTTGTTTGAACGTAGTGCTGAAACCAAGCTGTCCTGAAAGTCTCAATAATTACTTTAATAGAATCCAGAGGATTACAATTGTATTCTATTGTAATTCACATTATATGGTTAATTTCAAGATTTTAGTTTTATATTATGTGACCCTGTGTGCATATGTGTGTATGAGAGTGTGTGCACGTGAATCAGGTGTCTACAGAGGCCAGAAGTAGGTGTCATAGGTGTGGAACTAGAGCTGTGGGCACTCCCCTCCCCTGATATGGATGCTTGGAACCAAACCCTGCTCTTCCATAAAAGCAGTATGTGTTCTCTGCACTTCCAAGCCTCCTCTCTAGTCCCAACCCACTGCTAATATTAGAAGAGGTGATCTGACCGCTATGGAGCCATTCAGTACATCACCAGATCCTAAAAGACAAATGGAGCTATTTATCGCGAATGAAAATAACTGAAGCCAAAGAAGCATTGGTCCAGTTGTCCTGTGAGGGGAAGCTGAATCCTTCTCTACTTCTTCTGAAGGTCCCACTTTAAAGCCCACTTTCCATGGCCATGAATGAGCAGATAATGTAATATCACAAGGCAATCCTACCATATCTGTTGCGAATTCACTATGAATGGAACTGGTTTCAGTTCTACACCTGCGCTCTTCCCCCTTGCCCCTCATGATAACCTCTGAGGCACCAGAAGTTTAGTGACTCAAATTTACTTACTGATGAAAGATTTGGGCTCAAGGAGATGGACTGCAAGCCTAGGATGAAATTCCCTGTTTCATAAATGAAAACAGACTTGATCAACTGAGAGATGAGCAAGCTGCCCTTAATGACCCTTGTACTATAAAGTGGAGCATCCTAATGTGTGTGTTCCCACCAAATTCATATGTTGAAATCCCAGCCCCCAGTTGGTGGTATCAGGAGGCTAGGCTTTTGGGGAAGTAGTTGAGGTTGGGATAAATCAAACTCAATGTTTACAGGTGGCATATTAGTTAAGTGTCCATTTTCCAAATACAAATTTGTGAAGCAGGCTATGACCAAAAGGTAAGAAGTACATTAGAGAGGTGTTCTGTAACCAAATGATTGTTTCTATGGAGGTTGCAAATAAATATTGTCTCCATTAGGTGATAAAGCTAAAATTACAGCAATCATGATCTTGGCTCACATTTAATTTAAATATTTTTAACAGTTCTTTAGGGATTTCATATAATGTATCTTTATCATATCAACTCCTCCCAGATTCTCCACTCCCTCCCCTGCCCACACAACTTGTATCTCTTCTTCTTCTTCTTCTTCTTCTTCTTCTTCTTCTTCTTCTTCTTCTTCTTCTTCT
>LOEQ01002714.1:91404-106390 GCA_001685075.1 Bramus lutescens
CGTGCGGGAGCCGGGCGGGACGAAAAGCAGGCCCGCTCCCCTCATCACTACAATAAATAAATATCAAATAAACAAACAAGGTGGGTGGCATCCTGAGGAATGACGTCAAAGGTTGAATTCTGACCTCCATACACAGGCACCATCCACCATATGCATACACATGTGTACACACATACAAAAATTTGAATTTAGGCCATAAAGAAAGGAATCAGAAGAGATGGTACATATAAGCCCTTTCCATATTGGCATTCCCTGATTCCAGAGTCATTTAAAATGGGTTTAAAAACTCCCAAGGTATCAGGATTTGGGGATTTGATTCAGAACCAAAAACAAGGGTTCCAAAGCTGGTCAACAACAGAAAAATCAAGAGTAACTAACAGACAGCAAACATTATCTGAAGCAATTATCATGTATCTTCTGATTCATCAGAGACCCAGCCATCCGAAGTAAAACTTCAAAGGGAATTTTAGATTGTTTTGTTTAGATGTTCATGTTTAACATGAAATCAGAGAGACGAATTGTTATCATATCTCTATATCCTTGCTACTACAAATTAGCAGGTGCCCTTCTCTCCAAATATCCAAGGCTTTTCTTACAGAGTCAAAATTGATCAAAGGTTACAACAATTGAAAAACAAAAGAAAGGGAGAGAGAATTCTCCAGTTGCCCAGTTGCTAAGCAACCCTGTCTGTCCTGGTAACTGGGTCCCAGGGTCTTCTCTTTCACCTGCTGATTTCGACTCCATCTGTAATATATACCAGCATGTTTATTTTCCTGTAAATGTCCCACAAACAGAAAGCAATGCAGCTCTTTCACTGAAATTATTCATGTGCTAAAACCTTTTATCCACATCGCTGGTGCGACTGACAGTATCACACCAGCGAGCTTCCCAAATTAGTTCTTGTTCTGGTATTGTACTCCTGGGCTTTCTTTCTTTAATAAAAGAAAAAAAAGAGCTACAAATTTATTTAAGCTTTCTATAGTCTGGCATTATGGCTTCTTGGTACCAGTGATTAAGATGTCATGTCTATTTCAGGCACTTTTTTTCTTCTCCTAGTTGCTGTCGATTTCTAGAAAATCATACCCTTTGAATGATTCCAACACCCCCCCCCCATTAAAAACTTTCAGCTTGCCTTTAGAGCTAATCTCACAAGAGAATTAGAATGAGTTGTTTGTATGTTCTGGAACCTTCCTGGAAATCCAAATGCAATGTGGCTATGACTTATCCTGGGAGCTAAAGAGGGTGACTCTTTTGGGTTCTTAAGCCATCTTTGTCCTCTGCTTCCCTGACACCATCACCTCCCTCCAGGTGACCAGGTGATCATGGCACATGGTTCGCTCACGTTCACTGGTTTTAGCTTTGTCAACACTGTACAGATTGTCCATCTCGCTCTCACTGGCCCACAGAAACCCAGAAACTTGTTTAGTTTTCTCTTCTCCTCTCACTTCATCTCATCTCATTGCTACTCTGCTACTGGAAGGATTTATTTATGACCCTGAGTTCCAGGGCTTTGACTGTCAAGTGAGAGACAGAGTCTCTACCCACCCTCAGATTTCCAGACCTTAGCAGGAGCTCAAAAAAGGAAGAACCAAACCTCCTGCCATAGAATGAAAGTCTTCTCTTCTTTCTTACTGACCTCGCCCCCCTCTTTCAACTCAGAAGTTTCTACTTCCTTCTCTGGGTGAACATGGCATGGGCGTGGGGTGGAACAAGACACTGCTAAGCCCACAATTGAAACTCCCTGGGGAAGTTTAAAATTAAAGGACATTTATTATGGAACAAGAAAACAATGACCATAGTTAAAAATTTTTAGAAATGACAATGGCCTTCCACAAAAATAGTCCTTTCCTCCTCATGAGGCCACCTACGTGCTGAGTCCCTGGAAGCAGACAAAGCAAGAATACACAGCATATGTAATATGAATAGCAGTACCTTTACATTTGCTATGCCTTTGGGTAAGACAGACAATGCCCATCCAAGTGCCTCTGCAGTGCAGGTCAAAGTCTTGCTTATCTTGCTGTCAGCTTGTAATAGTCATTAAAACTTCTGAAATTGGCTCTTAATTGATTGTACTCATCAAGGCTGGCATAGCACTGTTCAAAGCCTACCCCCAAGTGACTTAAGCTAAAGGAGAGATGCATTAACATGCATAATGGAGACTTCTGGGCATTTCAGGCACAACCAAGACAGCCAGGGACATAGTTACAGCTCCATTTCTCCACTTGTCAGTCCTTCCTGTCCCATCTGCCTGTTGCTGATCACTCCAAGTTGATAACCTCTTACTGAATAATCGGAGTAGAAATAGGTTCAAGTACACACATCCCTGTTAGAAAAGTCCTTGGTTCTCATTGGCTTGACCTGAGGCATATTCCAAACTCTACTGCCTAAACCTGAGGATACCTGAACTAAAATGACTAGGTAACTGCTCAAGGAGTAGTTCTGTGACCAGATAAGAAGGGATGTTCTGGGCAACTACCAGTAACACCCACCTTGGAAACCCCTAGTGTTCTGTCAAGCCTTTACTTCAACAGCTTCTGTTCTAAAGCTCTAATAATAAAACCCATGTTATTTCTTTTGGAAGCTTTCCCACGTCTGGTATTTATCAAATATTTATTGGATGTTACCATGTTCCAGGTGCTCACTGGGTTTTGAAAGCAGTTGTGAGCAAACAGGTTCTTGTTTAAGGGTACTTCCATTTATCACAGGCATTTCCTTCCTCCAAGCCCTGGCTTCTGCAGTGTCTTCAGCCCCATTTCCTTCTCTGCTCTACCAATCTGCAGTTCCAGCCTTAGAAGATGGCCCTGCCCCATGTCTGTCTCCAGTTCTTTCCAAGCACTTCCATGTGACAACATTAGTCCAGGTCGGGTTGTCCCTTCTTACCTGTTCCACCTTCCGCCTGTCTCATCCTCTGCACCCAAGTCAAGTGCCGCTTCTTGATGGAGCATCTCCAGACTGCCTCTCTAAAGTAGCTGTTCACTCCTGCAGCACTGCAGGTCCCACCCAGAGTTCCATCACCTTCCATCAGGTCTAGTGTTCTGGTCACTGGCAAGCCTGCTTTCTCTAAGGAATCCCTGAATAACCTGAATAACATCATGTCTCTTTAGCCCCTCTGCCAAGCTCAAGCAGATAGTGAGTATCTGATAAGTGTACAATAAAACAAAAAAGACTTTTTTAAAAAAATGTTTAAAGGTATCTCAGTGGTATGTGCCATCACTGATCTCATCTTGGTCTCTGACTGGCGCTGAGTCAGCAGGTTGTTGGGTGACGAATTAAATTACATCACTGAGCTTCTCTGCTAAAGCAAATGTAAGGGTCATCATCACTATCCATCCCCTCTTGCAATCACGCTGTGTCACAATGGGACAAGGTTCCTCCTGTTGTCCCAGAATCTTGATGAGTGTCCAAAGCTGAGGCGGAATACTAACATAATGAGCATTCCACGGAGGGCTGAGAAGGCTCTATTTTAAAACCCAGCCCTCCCACCTTCATGTCTATGGAAAAGAAGTATTGCCCTGGATGAAGGGGTCAGCATCTGATATGGCTGGCTTTCTACATTACTCAGGAAGGAAGGAAAATTCCATGTTTCACTTCCTGAAACTTCCTCAGGGGAATTTGAGGCATCTTCAGGAAATGGGAATGTCTTTACATAACAGTGATGTGGAAACACTCTGGAAAGTCTCCCCAGGCAATCCCACACAAGCATCTCTCAGATCCTCTGCTTCTGGGTCCTTTTATGAAGTTGGGCACATTTGAAGATCTAGCTTCCCTCAATATGTGAGAGGCTGACCTGGACATGATATCCCTCACAGCCAACACTTAAATAGAAATGTGTATTTCAGAGGCTCCCACAAGAGCTGCTTATTTAATTCTCAAGTTAAATCTAACATATTCTAGATCAGACAATTTAGGATGGAGCACACTGGAATAATAGTGGGTCTAACTCTTGGGCTAGTGGATATTCTGATGACTTGAATATCCATATGTGTTTTGGGGGATCTTTGTGTACTGAGATCATCTTTTTAGACTGGTATGGAAACACAGCCAGGGTATGGGCCTGTGACTGACAGAGAAACAATCAAGATTTAGGGGGTTTTGTTTTTGTTCTTTTTTCAAACTTTGAATTTCTTTTTCTTTTAGCTTGCAAAATATCAGGCTTCCATATGTCTTTTTCACACATCCTTTGGCTTGTTTAGCCCTTTCATCCTCTCCCCTATCTCTCCATTGTAGGAGGAGGGTAGCCCCATGTTGGGCACCAATCTGTAGTGTGAGGAGGGGTCACTTGTTGGTCCTGGCTGCCCGGCTAGCTTAGACCCAAAATAATTACACAGAAACTATATTAATTAAATCACTGCTTGGCCCATTAGCTCTAGCTTTTTATTGGCTAACTCTTACATATGAATTTAACCCATTTCTATTAATCTGTGTATNGCCCATTAGCTCTAGCTTTTTATTGGCTAACTCTTACATATGAATTTAACCCATTTCTATTAATCTGTGTATCGCCGCATGGCAGTGGCTTACCAGCAAAGTTTCAGCGTGTCTGACTCTGGTGGCTCCATGGCATCTCTTTCTCTGCCTTCCTTCTCCCAGCATTTAGTCCAGTTTTCCCCACCTACCTAAGTTCTGCCCTATCAACAGGACAAGGCAATTTATTAATGAACTAATAAAAGCAACACATAGACAGAAGGACCTCCCACACCACTCCACTCCCTCATCCCCACTTAAACACTCCCATCCTTAGTACTCTTCCTTCACTCTTATGCCACATAGACTCCACCATCCTCTTCAGTCATTTTCATCTCTGCTACCCTTTCAACCAAATCTGATGACTTTATAAAAATGGCATGTCTATATGCAGCCACAATTTAGGTATAAGAAGCATCTAATTTGTTCTAGGCACAAGACTGAGCCCGTGGCATTCATTGTTTCTTATTCTCTTCAATTCTGAGCAGTACAGATCCCAATTTATCACTCATATATGAAAATAAATGGTTATTCAAAGAGGTTAAGCAACATTCCCAAAAGCTCTTGGGAAGATGGTGGTAGAATTTCCAACATGAGACCATGAGAATGCTACTTTAAAGCCCAACATTGAGCATGCTGCAATCACACAGAACTGCTTGTTGAGCAGTTATAATTCCTCCCTATTAGCCACAGTTAACCTTGCATTGTTCTCTGCAGAAGATTGCTTTTTGGTTAATAAATTGAGAAGTAACATAGCACACACAGAAAAATTCATGGCAGTGTGACCCTGGCAGGTCCCCTGACTGGTGGGTGGGAGACCGTGTGGTTGGGAGAAAGACAGACAGACCATGCAGAGAGAGCTTAGGTATAGAGTTTATTTAATGGGTAAGGGGATTATAGAGTGAAGAGATAAATAGAGAGAGGGGAGGGAGGTGGCAATAGTTACCTTTTAAGAGGAGGGGCGAACTTAGAGAAAGCATGGACAAGGAGATATCAACTTGCCTGGGTAGGGGGATATTGGGGTGGGTAAAGCTTATCTCTTAAAGGGACAGGGTGCCCAGGTGACAACGAAGGTCAGGAAAATGATAACACACACAACTCACAGTGATTAAGGTCTTGAGAGGGTAGGATGTGATGGAGGGAAGAAGGTTGACAGAAAAGGTGAGACTTGGCCAAAAGTGAATAATATCAGAGGATGGGGCCACGATGCTTGGAGGTTAATACAGGATGTGTGTAAACACAGGATACAGCAGAAGGACATCCTGGAAGATGCTGATGCTAGGAGTTTCCACTGGCTCAAGTTTGCCTTGAGACAGTTTTTTTCTCAACAGTCAACCTTTGGAAAAACTTGAATCTGTAGCTTTCATGTGTTCTTTCACCTTCTCAATGGCTTTCATAGTGCCAGCTCAGGAGAAAAGGAATCTTCTTTCCCAATGGGACCCTATTATAAGTGTTCCCAAAGAAAGCTTTGGATGGTTTTCAGGCATCAATTAGTTGAGACAGTCATTATACCCATATAGAACCCTATTCTACATATCTTTTATGTGGCATTAAATATTTTCCCATTTCTTTCATTGGAAAAGCCTTCAACCATAGAGAATCCTAATTAATTCCAGACAAGGATTATTTTTCTTACATTTTGATGCTTCCAGCATATGATTAAAAGGAGCAATTTTCAAACAGGCATCATCAAACCTCACTTGTGATATTGGTGGATCTGCTAAATAGCTTTTAGATGTGCTGTTCACATGGTATTTGATGATGCTGTTAATTTGTGATAGAATCCTACAGAATGTTGATGTGGGAGTCCCCTCTGTGTGCCGTGATTACCATTAATGAATAAAGAAACTGCTTTGGACCTATAGCAAGGAAGAACTTAAGTAAGCAGGGAAAGCTAGGCTGAATGCTGCGAGAAAGAAGGGCAGAGTCAGAGAAAAGTGATGGAGCCGTCTGAGACAGACACTAGGAACTTTAGCCAGTAAGCCACTGTCATGTGGCAATACACAGATTAATAGAAATGGGCTAAATTAAGATGTAAGAATTAGCCAGTAAGAAGTTAGAGTTAATGGGCCAAGCAGTGATTTAATTCATACAGTTTCTATGTGATTATTTTGGGTCTAAGCTAGCCAAGCAGCCAGGAACCAACAAATGGCTCTCTTTCCCATCTACAGAATATAAGTTCTGTTTCTGACTAATCTGTATCTCCATGCAAAGGGAAGGACTCCTGGATCAGACTCCTCTTCTGCAATAGAGCTCATGACCTGTTTTTTGTTTGGTTGGTTTTTTTGCATACTCTTTTTGCAAACCATCCTGGGATGCCTTCCTTTTGACAGGCACATGCTTTCTCCCCTCAACTAGTGTAGAGGGTATAGTGAGTGAGGCTGAACTCTCTTGATCAAAAAACTACTGACTGGGGGATAAGAGATGCCTCAGCGTAGGTAGAGTTTGCTGGGTAAACATGAAGATTTACAGAACCTGTGTAAAAGTTGGGTTGGATAGTACACCTGTAATCCCGGTTTTCCTTTGGCAATAAGGGAGGTGGAAACAGGAGCATCCCCTGCAGCTAATGGACACTAGTGAGCAGCAAACAATGAAGAGAACCTGCCTTCAACAATTTGGGAAGTGAGAACCAACATCTGCGTTTGGTCTCTGATCACAGGCATGTGCACCCCACCGACACAATGCTCATAATGTTTTCTGGAGTATTGTATCAATTAACTAGCTTGAATAGAAAAGGAAGGTTATTTAATTTTACAATGGATTACAAGTATTTTACAGACTCTGTTGGGGACTGACACTACAAATGGAAAGCCATCTGACCCTGAGAAGTGAGCGTGAACGGCCTGTCTGTGAACTAACCCTGAGTGTCATTACTATCCATCCATCCATCCCACAAAATATTAGGACTGATCACCAGCCTCCTACATCCTGAACTTTCTGTTTCTTGGGGGCAGAAATCCTACAGTCAATTTTATGGGGGACTTTGCACCAAATAGTTTGTGTCTGTTCATATGCGTTTGTGTGTATATGTGTGTATGTGTTCATGTGTGTGCATGCACATATGGATGGCAGAAGAAACCCCCAACTGTCATTCCTCAGATGCCAATAGTTTACAGTTCCCTAAGTAAGACAGGCTGAGTGACCCTCAAGCCCCAGGGATCTACCTGTTTTCACCTCCAAAGCTTTGGGTGTACAAACATGTATTGCCACGACTGGCCTTTTTAATGTAGGTTCTAAAACTCAAACTCAGAACCCCCTGTTTGCAAGACAGGCACTTTATCAACTGAGCAGCGACCCCAGTCCTATACCAATGGTTTTTAAGTCAGAATTTTGATTGTAATATTTGTTACTAGACCCCATGTCCCCAAGGCAGGAAAAGACCCTCCCCCAAAATAGATTTGTTGCTTTAATTTCCCTGCCTCTTGATAACACTACCTTCTTCTTGGATTCAAAGAGAATTTGGGCTTAAAAGCACAGAAAATTTAGTTTTCTACACCGGTACTATGTCCATGATCTATAGAGAAGGCAAGCAGAAGCCAGAACGCATGAGTGACTTACCGAATGCACTTGGTGTAAACCCAAGCTCTCCTCTGCTCAGATCGGCTTATTTGTCTACAGTACACATCGTCATGTGTCACTGACAGGTTTCACTGTGTTCTAGTGGCCTGACAGAAAGGAGAAAGGCCTCAGAGACTTGAAATTACCCAGTGCATTCCCTCTGGAGAAGCTCTATGCATCCTGAGCTATAAATATTGAGTCCTATGGGGATTCTTCTCAGAGCTGAAGGACAGCTAATGAAGTTTCAGTCCTGGGCTGACTTTGAACTGGAAGAAAAAGAGTTTGAATTCTCGGGCCCATCAAAATGAGAAGCTTTTCCTTCTCCTGATCATAATGAGGCAACAGTGTTCTCCAAGCAAATCTTTGAGTGGAATTTATAGAGGCATGAGTAGCTGCTTATGGTCACCATGGAAACCCCCAAAATACCCCCAGAGTTATGAGCACTGGTGCAAAGCCATCTTGCCTTCTTCCTTCAGCTTCTCCAAAGAAGAGTTGCCCCTGAACCTGCCAGTTTTCCTAACCCTGCCCCAGCACTCAAAGGCCATTTGTCCATAGTTCCATCAACTTGGTTTCTTTGTGCCCTTCACTATGGCTATGACCCATTTTCCAACCATCTTAGAGATTTCAGTCTAGATTGACATTTCTTTTCTAACTCCACCCCTTGGTGGTCAGTTGCCCACTGTCACCTGCCGTCCTATCAGTGAGTCCCACCCAGAAAGTTTGAAGCATAGTTTTAGTTTCTGTGGCACCTGGCAGACATAACTCCTCGAAGTGCCTCCCACTCCAAGGCCATTTCCACTTCTTAGATCTTTGTTTAAAGATTTCAGATAAAAGAAAGGGAAGGGTGGCTGGGTAAAGTGACACTGTTCATGTCCTTTGGGCCAATACCTCTTCATCTTTGCTGCCTTTTCTGCCCCCTAAAGCTTCATACTCTGCTCAGTCATCATGGCTGTCTGTCACCATCACACTAATTGACACAGGATTCCTTAAGGTCATATCTCAAGTGCTTTATCTAACCTCCCTGCCCACATTTTTCTACGGCATTTGACACATTTGACAACTCCCTCCCACCTTCATGTCACGCAACACCCCCCCATACCCACGCCCACACTTCTTGGAAATTCTCTCTTCCTGACTTCTGTAGATTTCTCTGAAACCCTTCTACTACCTCTGTCTTATTCAGTCTGAGCTCTTCACAGCTCTCCTCTTATAATTCTCTGAAACATATGTAGGACCACACTACAGTCCTCTCTTCAGACCCACTCTTCCATTGCTTGGATACCATTATCATTTCTCATTGCCCCTGGATTGGGATCCAGGAGGCCTCTGAGCCCTTCCTAGTCTAAACCCACACATTCAACTAGTCTCCAGGTGCCACTGATTCTTTCTTCCAAATATCCTGCAGGCTTATACCATCCCTTTGTTGCCACCCTATTCACTCTTTTCTAGCACCTTGGCTCATCACTGAAGAAGGAACTTCCTTAGCACACTCATTGAGCTTCAACAACAGAGACTCTTACTTCCTGTGTGAAACCATCATTCTTGCTCTATACTATTAAGCCTAACCATGGTCCCATCCGCTAATTTCTTCCCAAATTAGAGTCTGAATTATTTGCTGTAGTCAAATTCTACCTGTCATGTTTCTACCCTAGTGCAAATGAATGTATTTTGCTCACCTTGACTACCTACAGAAGGACATTTCTTCCCTCCTCATCGGGAACTCCACTCCAGCTTTCCACATTCATTCCCCAGGGACCTCATCAAGCTTCCTTTCCTTCCCTGTGGTTACTGAGTGACACGTGACTACCACTGTTTTAGCTCTAATTCTTCTTACTTTCATTGCTGGCAGTTCCACATTAAAACATGATGCTAATTTTTTTTTTATTAAGGGCATAACTATAAATGCAATATATATATTGTATACATGCACATATATATATACATACATACATATATATATATGATGTATTTAGAACATACCACCAAACTGGGTATTACTAATGCTGGAGAATGTATTTGAAGATTGATTTTAATCTGTATTAATGGCAAGAAGTACCTTCTGTACTTCTGTTTTATTTTGGATTTTTGTTTTCTATTTTGGTTTTGTTCTACTATGCTGCCCAGGCAATCCTCAAACTTGTCATCCTCCTGCCTTAGCCTCCCGAGTGCTGCAGCCGTAGGTGTGGGCCACACTATCTAGTTCATCTTCCAGTCTTCAACACAAACGATTAATGGGATATGCTAACCTAAAGGAACAGAACAGATATAGTGAACATATATTTGCTTATTATTAAACGTGGCTCTATTAGAATTACTTCAAGACTGTGGTTCAAAAATGACTATCTTCCAATGGAAAGGTAGTTGTTCAGTCCATGAGAATGGCGGTCACAGCAGTTGCACTCTGGTGCTGGCATCCAAAAGGATTCCTAGAGAGTGGCTGGTTTTCCATCCCCATTGCATCTGGAAGAAGTGGGTCCTAATACCAGTAAAGGAGTTCCGCGACAACAGGGCAGATGAGCTTCCTAGGGAGAGTGAGGACAAGCAGGCAAAAAGCAAAACCTCCTTTCTTCCATGTCCTTTAATATAGGCTGCCACCAGAACTTGTGGTCCAGAGTTAGGGTGGTTGTTCCTGCCTTAAATGATCCATTGACGAATTCTCTCACATGCATACCCAACTGCTTGGGATTTTGGTTGATTCCAGTTGTAATCAAGTTGACAACCAAGATTAGCCATCACAGGAAGTTTTACTTTTGTATTAAAGGTCTGTGGACAATAGAGGCAGAACATTTCTTCCAATCTAGATGGAAATTCTAGAACCTCCAATATTCTATGAGGACAAGGAGGATATTATGTAGGATAGATTTACTGGTAACCATGTGATACGCTTGGAAATATGAAACAAAAAGACAAACTAAATCTATTCCTGAAAACTTTCAGATAGATTTTCAATGGGTTATTAGGGCAAACTTGTAAAGAAACACAAGCAAATTACAAACCACATATTATTCAACAAAAGCAGTCATGGGATGAAGCCAAGGTGGTACTCAGAAGTCAATGGACAATACAAAACTCTAACAGCACACCAGCACACATTCACTCACACACACACACTCACACACACACTCACTAGCACGTACACGCTCACACACAACTCACACTCACATACTCACGCACACACTCACACTCACTCACACTCACTCAGATTCACAACACATACA
The DNA here is from genome assembly GCA_001685075.1 of Bramus lutescens. Classification (NCBI taxonomy): domain Eukaryota; kingdom Metazoa; phylum Chordata; class Mammalia; order Rodentia; family Cricetidae; genus Bramus; species Bramus lutescens. The sequence continues at coordinate 102,645 of LOEQ01002714.1, forward strand.
CACTTATTCTCACTCACACATACTCACACTCACACACACTCACACACACACACTCACACATACATAGACTTGAGTGCAAACTGAAATTAAATGAACTGAACTCTCAAATGAGAAAAGTAATAAAATAATCTAAAGAACATAGAAAGCAGAAGTACAATTTTTACAAAAAAGTTATAATTAATAAGATAAAAATCCAACCTTTGAGAAGAACCACATTTGGCAAATTTCACTAAGAAAGAAATCAACTGAACACATGGTTCTTCAGAAAGACAGAAGGTTAAAACTTCAGAGCCTGAATTTCAGTTGCAAAGCAAGTAAGTATGCAGTCTTGGCAAGCTCCTTAAATTCTTAGCAGACTTGCCTTGTGCAAAGTGTAGATAACAAAATAAGCTTGCCTCACAAGCTGCTGTTGGAATTAGAGGACATGTGATATTCAAAGGAGACAGCCCAGTGCTTGGCTCACAGAACAAACAAAAAACAACTGCCATTATAATGTCACGTTAATGCCATGGGCGTAAAGTGAGCAGTAGGCTTCACTCTGGAATCTGTGTTGGGATTCACTATGGGATTTTCAGAATTCTGGTGGTTGACTATTTTCGTTATAAGGGGCAGTCAGAATTTCTCATCATAGGAATCATTTTTGTAATTCTCTGAATTAAATTGTTGTTGGCAGAGGCTGCTTATTCATTCCTGGCTGCCCTGACCTGAAATAATCATATAGAAACTATATCATTTGCAATACTCTTTGGCCAATAGCTTCAGCATATTTCTGGCTAACACTTATATCTTAAACTAACCCATATCTATTAATCTGTGTATTGCCATGTGGCTGTGGCTTACAGGCAAGGTTCTGGCGAGTCTGTCTTTGGTGGCAGCTACATGGCTTCTCCCTGACTCTGCCTACTCTCTATATATACATTTTTTCCAGCCTAGCTATATTCTATTAAGCCATTGGCCAAAAACAGCTTCTTTATTAACCAATACAAGTAACACATATACAGAAGGACTTCCCACACTAAAGTGTCAACATAAGCATGCTTCATGATGCATCCAAACTTGGTGCTATCTGATCTGTAACTTTTCTAGACAGTTTTTTGATGTGTGCCTATGCAAATTTGAAGGCTTTTGCATTGTTTAACTCTGAAAAAGCCTTGAGACATTTTTTTCTTCTTTTTTCATTTCTTGTATTTTAGGAATAGAAATACATACAACTGTTAAAGCAACAAAAGATTTTAAGCTACCCTGCTTCCTGAAGAAACAACAAAAAGTACTGTACTTAGTGTGGGACAAGAGAAGGGCTTGGTACACATGGTTTACTTAAGAAGTGTTCTCAGGGGAAAGAGTAGGGAACTGAGACATGGAGGTGACAGGACCAATGAGTTATTTTAATAATGGGGTTGCCAGGAAACCAAAGGCTCAGTGCATTTGAGGATGTAAGATGCTGTGGAGAATATACCTCACAGTTGTGCTTTGAAGCATGAGGAGGCTGGGTCATTAGCACAGCTCCCTTCCAGCCTGGGTTAAGGAGGGCTCTTTGGAAAGTCAATATAACCACAGAGAAAGCCTCAATCACACTTACCTGCAGGAGGAAGCTATTGGCATGTAGGTGACTAAGTGTGCCAAGGGGATATGGATTCCACTGTAAAAAACAATAGTTTCAATTCAGCACTCAAACTTTGGGTGACTTGTCCATTCCCCCCAGGTTTAAAATGAGTGAGAGGTGAGGTGCCATACTTAGGAAATTCTTTCTCATATCTGTTCTATTCTAGATTGCTTTTAAAGAATATATATAATATATTATAAAGTATATTATATATAATACAATGCATTTTGATCATATGTTCCCCCTCTCCAGCTTCTTCCACATCCCTTGCATCTCCCTACCAACTCAACTTCATGTCCTTTCTCTCTCTTGAAAAAAAAAGAATAGTAACAACAATAAACAAAAATAAGGCAGATAAACTAAACAAAAGAGAAACAATGATACAAAAAATACCAAAAGCGAAACCCAAAAGTGCACACACATACACACACACACACACACACACACACACACACACACAAAGATAGAGTCCATTTTGTATTGGCCAAATGCTCTTGCAGCATAGGGCCTACCCTGGAGTGTGGTTGACATATCCATTGTCACTCCATTGAAGACAACTGGTTTTCTGCCCAGAAGGTATCAATTAGGAATATTCTTGGATAGGGGTGGAACTTTGTGATCAGTTTCCTCCTCAGAGCTGGGATTTTGTCTATGTGAACCTGTGCAGGTCTCTTGTGTGCTGCCACAGTCCCTGAGTTCATATGTGTATCAGCCTTGCTGTGTTTGGAAAACACGGTTTCTTTGAAGTCACCTACAGCCTCTGGTTCTTGAAGTCATTCTGCTTCCTCTTCTGCACAGATCCATGGACTCTAGGGAACACATCACGTGTATGGCTGAATGCTCCAAATTTTCCACTGTCTTCATTGTTCAGTCGTGGTTCTCTATGTCAATTCTCATCCACTGCAAGGAGAAGTGTCTCTGAGGAGGGTTGAAAGATGGACTGATCTATGGGTATGGCAATGTCATTAAGAGTTATTTTATTGTTTTGTTCCTTAAGCAAAATAATAGTGGTAGATTTTCCCTTAGGTCTATAACCTGTCCAGTCTCTGGTTCTTGGCCACTTAAGAGTGTCAGAAGTGGGCTCCATATCATAAAGTAAGTTTTAAATCCAGTTTTAAAAAGTGATCGGTGTTCCCATAACTTCGCACCACTATTGCACCAACATGTCTTATAGACAGGTCTCTGTTGTAGGTCACAGAGTTTGTAGCTAGGTGAAACTGATAGTTATTTTCTCCTCTGGTAATGTAAAAAGTACCTTCCAGCACTTGAAATGCTAGTCAGTAGGGGATAAAACTACTAGTTGAACACCAGTTCAATTTCTCCATGTTTGATGACATAGGTAACTTGTGTCTTTAGCAATAGGACAGGTTGTGGAAAATGAATAATAACATGGTACTTGGAGATCAATGGCCCCTTTTGGACACTGACTCAAAAAGATACTACCCTAAACATGCTGGATCTCATGTAAACTGCTCCTTATCCAGCTGTCCTAATCCTTATGAAGCTCTTAATAAAAATGAAAATATTGGCGGTTTTCAATAAAAGGAATTAGAATTTCATACAGTGTACTTCACGGTCTAGGTGCTGCTGCCAATTGTCCCGTTTGTGCTTCTCCACACCAATAGTCTTCGTAACAGGATGTATATAATTGGCAAGTACACAGAGTCAGGATGCTATCACTCATACCTGATACACTACAGTGTGAAACTGCTGTTCTCTGGAGGCTTCAAAGCAATTTATTGCCTACTTAAATTATAATTTTTATACAACTGTGATGGCTGTTCTTGGTTATCAACTTGACTATACCTATCACAAACTAAAACCTAAATGGCCGGACATACCTGTGTTTTATCTTAATTAAATCATTTGATGTGGGAGGATTCACTTTTATTCTGGATCTTTGAGGTAGGAAGATCCACTTTTAATCTGGACCACACCTTATTGCAGCCTATATAAAGGACAAGGAAGGAGAAAGCGCTATCTGTCAGTCTGTCTGTCCGTCCGTCCATCCATCCATCCATCTATTCATCCATCCATCTATCTATTCATCCTTCCATCCATCCATGCATCCATCCATCCATCCATTATCTATCTATCTATCTATCTATCTATCTATCTATCTATCTATCTATCTATCTATCTA
>LOEQ01002714.1:111146-124263 GCA_001685075.1 Bramus lutescens
AGTCCCCACCCCTCTACAGTCCCCACCCCTCTACAGTCCCCACCCACCCCCTTTACAGTCACCTCTCTACCCCTCTCTCCATGATTCTCTTTTATGCTTCTGGATTCTGTGGTTACTGAAGGTTATTTACTCAGATTTAAAGATTTGGAGCTAGGTTCCACAAATGAGCGAAATAGAACAAGTGACATTTGTTTTTCTGGGTCTGGGTTAGCTCACTCACTGTATTTTCTAGTTTTATCCATTTACCTGCAAATTTAATTATTTCATTTTCTATACAGTTAAATAGAATTCATTGTGCATGAATATAATCCACTGATCAATTGAAGGACATTTTGATTGTTTCTATTTTCCAGCTACTGTGAATATGGTTGAGCAAGTATCTGTGGCGTAGGCTATTGAGTCCTTTGGTTAGATGCTAAACAGGGGTATAGCTGGTGTGTATGGTAGATTCACATTTAGTTTTTCTCCATGTTGATGGCCATGGATGCTGCGCTTTGCAGTGCTACCAATAGTGAATGAGGGTGCCTTTTCCCAGCATCCTCACTGATATTTGCTGCCAGCTGTTTTCTTGATCTTAGCCATTCTTACTGGGGAAAGATAAAATCTCAAAGCAGTTTTAATTTGCATGTCTCTAATTACTAAGAATTCTGAAATCTTTTTAAGATATTTCTTAGCCATTTTGCTTATTTTTTAATTATATATTTTTAAAGTTTTCATATAATACATTCTGTTCATATTCTTTCTCCCCCCAGTCCTCTCCCAGATCCTACTCACCTCCCTCCCACCCAACTTTATGTTCTCCCTCTTCCTCCCTCCCTGCATCTCTCTCTCTCTCTCTCCCCCCCGACCTCTCTCTCCAGGATTATGTCAGCATCTCTGGATTTGCCTGTGACCGATGGAATGATGCTGTTCAGAGAGGGTTCGTGACTTGGACAATGTCATACCACTGGTCACAGAGACTCCTGATCCAATCTGGCTCCTACTTACTACATAGATAATCCCTCCCATGCCCTCTTTGCCATGACCTATAAGACCTCAATAGTCTGGGAAGGAAAGGGTTAACCAGTAGCCACCTCTCCATCAAACAGCTGGTGCTCCCCTTCCAGAAGGGATCATGCTCAGGAATTCATGAGCAAGGCAATCCTAGTTCTTCCACATGGGTCAGGCAATTTGGGACATGTGACCCTTGGTTGAACAAAGGTCTGGTCCATAGACAGCCCGTGCAGTAGCCTCTGAGCCTGCACCAAGGCTGACTGACCTCGTCATCTGAGAACAAGCAGGCAGCGTAGGAGTCAGCAGGCAGAAAAGAAAATGGAGCAGGATAGGGAGTAGAGGAGGGAAGATATTAATAGTTTCTATTTTTTACTATGAAAAGAGATTTTTTGACACGTTAAGTAAAAGAATTTTAATACATTAGCATACAGGGGAAAAACAGCTTTCCTAATGCAACTCTTCCCTGCTCTGGGTGCTTCTTGGTGAGAAAATGGCTCACTCTTCACCCTGGCCTTTCTCTCTACTGAGCAGCTCAAAAACAGATTTCTTCTTTATTTTTTTCCTTTTCAAACAATCAAGACATGGCTCATGGGCTCTCAAGTTACACAATGAATGTAGACACCAGACATACTCACACACACACACACACACAAAGACAAATACACACACACATACACACAAATGCACACGTACAAACACGCACACGCACAAACACACACGCCATTACATATCCTTACTCACACTGCTTCCAGAACACTCTACTTTTGCCCCTTTGGGAGATGCTGATAACAAACTTATCTCCTCTGTACCCATGCAGCATACAAATTAAGATGCTCAGCCATATCTTCGTTGTGTGGAAACTGGTTCTAAACCCAAATGTGTGTCTGTATTTATTTATTCATTTATTCATTTATACATTTATTCATTCTTCTCTAATGCAATGCATCCCAACCACAGTTTTCTCTCCCTTCACTTCTCACAGCCCCCTGCCCCAGCCCAGCTCCCCTTCTCCCCCAGACACTCTCCTTGTTTCCCTTCGGCAAAGAGCAGTCCTCCCAGGGCCATCAACCGAACACAGCATAATGAGTGACAGTGGGACTAGGCACAAACCCTCATATCAAGACTGAGCAAGTCAACCCAGCAGGAGGAAAGGGGTTCCAAGAACAAGCCAGAGAGTCAAAGCACTTGGGAGGCAGAGGCAGGTGGATCTTTGAGGCATGACCAGTCTACAGAGTGAGTTCTACAGGTCTTTTTCTAAAGAGTAGGAGAAGTTCAGTCAGAATAGATTGGGCTAAACCATTCCACTTCAGAAATTTACTATTTAAATTCTTCCTCCCATCCTATCTTTGTTTTGTTTAAAAAAATTATAAAAATTAGCTTGAATAAACTTAAAAACACTTGGCATGTTAAGTAAGCTAGAGGACAAATGCTATAACCTTTCAAATGCCCTACTTTAAAATTTTACATTGCCTTTGACTCTCTGAATAGACAGACCCTCTGGAATAGTCACACGCATGTGCAAATGTTCATATACAGGGACTATATAGTGGCAAAATAAAGCAAACAGAAAAATACCTATTAACAATTAAGCATAGTTTTCTGAGCAATGATGCACTTCTCTAAGAAGAAATAATGTGAAGTCAGTAAAAGTGATGATGTTAACACAGAAAATCAAGCAAAAACCGGCTGTTGAAATAGGATGCCCAGGATGTAAACATTACAGAAGTCTATATGTCAATATAAGCAAATGACTGGGCAAGATAACCATGTTCATACATGGAAACACATGCGACATAAATTCCAGTTGCTCATCAATGTTATCTGATTTTTTCATTAAACAAATTATTGGTCCCTCAAAAAATCATAAAAAATTAAAGAAAAAACTAAACTGAATTTTCCATCTCTAAGATCATTCCGACCGTTGGGCTGCCCACTCCCCACTATGGCAGAATCACTCACTACCCTATCAGCTGCTTGGCATTAGGAAGAGCTTCCTGAATGGGAGCCACCAGCTCCAAGCATGAGGCTAACACTGGCGATCCCTAATGATGGGCCTAAGCTTCCACAAAACTTATGATATTTTAAAAATACTGGCACCGTTATTGGAAGACACATCTATTTCACTCTTCCGGTCCATCTTTCCTCGATAATAAAAGAGGGAGAGTCTGTACTTTATTTGAGGGTTTTTTTATTTTTATGAATTTTTTAAAGCATAGGTATAGGAAGAACACAGACTCGTCTTTAGTCTGCTTGTCATTTGATGCCTGAGTCATTGGAGAGTGGCCCAGAGCCCCTTGAATCCCGGGAACCCAGACAACAGCTGGCCAGCAAGCAGGAGGCTGGGACCTGGGGCTCCCCCTCAGCCTTTGCTGAGTGTTTGTGAAGGGTTGCCAGACTCATTCGTTTAATCAGAAAGCTCCCAGATGATGCTTGGAGTTTGATATGGATCGGTCCAGCCTCTCAGATCGATCACTAAGTATTGACTGTGTGCTGTTTGCTGGGCTTCGTCCTAGGCATTTGGGGAGATGCACCATGAACGCTCCATCCTCCTCAATTAGCACCACAAGCCCGCGGGTAGCAAAGTGGGAACTGTGTGGATGGAGCAATGTGAGCCAGGAAAATGCAGAGAACCTGAGGGCAGCCAGGCCAGGAGGGTTTCGGAAAAGAGTCAGACGTAAGCTGGAATCGAGGACAGGAAATACTGTTTGTTGGAGAAATAGGCATGTATTAAGGAGGATACTGACTGCTACACAGTCAAACAGCAGCCCCTTTGCATCATAAGTGTATTCTGACACAGCAGTGAGGGTAGAGGCTGGGTTCCCCTCTCCACACAGTTGCTTAGGGTCCTACCTGACATGGCTCCTACTGTCTTTAATGCATATTCTTCAAGGCCACCTCGGGCCTCAGCATGCCAGCAAATAGAGGGAAGATGGCCTAGGGTCTCAGAAGGATGCTTATGTGGTCCAGGCATGCCAACAACTTGCATCACTTTTCACAGATATCCTTGGCCTAAAGTAAGCATATGGCCCCACCTAGATAAATAATGGACCTGGTGGTACCCAGTAGGTCAGCCTCTTCCCTGTAACAATTCCCTTAAGGTATCTATGAAAGTTGCTGGAAGGGCAGCCACAATAAACAAAGACCTATGCAAAGTTGCAGGGAAACAATGATGCAGGCACATCCAGTGACTAATACGGATGAACATGATCCAGGTTGGGAAGAAAGAAAGAGACATGAACACCAAGGGTGAGACCAAGACTTCAACCAAGCTTCTAAGTCCTCCCCACACCGTCCTAGGAAGCTCCACCTAGGGTCTGCTTTGGGGCCTGGGATCTCTCACTAACAATCATTCACTGTCTACCGCAGGGCCCCACATCCATCTGTGTTGTAGGCTTGGTCAAGAAGGTCCTAGAGTGTGTGACCCTTTCCTCAACATAACTCAGATGTTAGATAATGTTCATGTGGTTGATACCAATCAAGAAAAGAGCAAGAGGAGTCAGTTGTGACTGAGGTTCTGGAGAAGCCCTCAGCTGCCTTCTGAGATTCCACAGAAAGAGTTCCAGTTGCATGGATCCTCCTACCCAAAGGTTGTGAGAGCTGCCTGTGGATATTAACTCTAAGTCCCGCTGTACCCCAAATCAAGAGCACTAATGGGGTACTTTCTTACAGGTTTCTCTATCCAGGGCATCATCTTATGATTTGTGTATCTGTTTTTCAGTACAGAGTATAGAACCCAGGGCCTTGCACACACTACCACTGAGCTACCCCTTAGTCCTACATTGTTTATGCTGATAGCACAGGGAGGGTAGCCGTAGCATGTCACCAGAGCCACCAGGCTCTGACACCAGTATGTGTGACACCACAACCCCTAAGCCCATTCCCAGATGCAGTATCTTGTGAGTATGGATCTTTTCCCTGTAGGAAGCTAACATATTATTTAACAAGGTCATGGCAACTTTATAATTCAAAAGTAGGCATGAATTGAGAAGAAGAGGAAAATAAAAGACTTTTGACACAGTTACACAAATACTCCCTAAAGTGTGTTTCAGAAAAATAGTGCTACAGTCTTCTCATTGGTCCTATGTATATATATTTTGTATGTGTGTGTATGTGCTTGTTTTTTGTGTGTGTATAGTATACCTCACTATTACATATTACTATATGTAATGACATTTACATGGTATGCCAATAGATACCAATGTCAATCCTAATTTACTATACACAGTAAAATTTGATATTTGTACAATATGTCAATATGCTAACCACTATTTAAAAACAAGTCTTGCTTTGTCTTTTTAATCTTCCCCATCCCCATTTCATGCCTGAGAAAACTGATGTTTAAAGAGTTTGGGCACCTATTCAAGGACACACTGACTGAAAATGGAAGGGAAGATGGAGCCAGCTGTGCCTGACAAGACTCTACTTTTAGCCACCACAATTCCCTGCTTCCTGAGGGCCATGTGCTCACAATCTCTTGGGAATAGCTATTTGTTTGATGAAAAACTCCTCAGAGCCCAGCCTACCTACCACATACATGCATAAAGAGTGGTACAGTGATCAAGAGTCAAGATTCTCATGCAAGTTTATCTGGCCCTAAACCTCAGCTTCTTCTCTCCCTGGCTGTATAGTCTTGGGCCCAACACTTTACCTCTTTGTATCTCATCTGAAAAAAAAAAAGGATGTTAACATCACATGTTTGGCAAGCTGTCTAAAAGCTTAAATAAGCTACTATACCATGAGAACAAAATCAAATATTTTTTGATATTTGATACTAGAATAGACAGCACTGCCAACTAGATGGATCGAGAGCCACAAACTCATGGGGGCATCCTAGGATGGAATATACATGGCTAGGATTATCCTTCTCATGTAAAGATGAGAAAGCATATGCTAAACCTGGATCAGTGCCTCCATACAGGTTGTTAGTGAGGGAGCCAGCCACAAATCTACCTTGCCTTTCTCTAGCCGATTCAAACATTTTCTGAAAATCTAGTTACAGAATTCTAGGTGATGGAAAGCTTCACAGCTTTAGATACCCACCTCCTTAAGCAATCATGCAATGCTCAAGACACGGGTTTGGATTTCATCAGAACTAAAGAAACTGGCTTGAAAAACTTCTGCAGTAACCCCTGCCTTCCCAGAGTGGAGTCTCTTTAACAACCCTTTGAACTGCTTTCAGTAAAATGGCACTGTCCACCAGGCATGCTGGGCACTTACAGCCAGGAGAAACTGGCACCCTAGAGCTGGGGTGGTCACCTCTGTCCTCACATATCAGAAGTTGTAGAGAACTGGACAGACAGGTCATCCTTCTTGTACCCCACCCACCCACCCAGAACAACCTTTAGAAAACAAGATCAAATGTGACAAAGACCATGTACATTAAAGATAAATTAGGAAGGAGATAGCTCAAGTGTGAAATCTATGTGATTCCCAGAACCTGTAAAAAGATGCTGGCTGTGGCAGTGTGTGTGTGTAATCTCAGCACTTGAGAGGCAGAAATAGATGGATCTACAAGGTTCACTGGCCTTCTAGTCTAGCCTAATCCATAAACTCTACACACACACACACACACACACACACACACACACACATCACTCACTCTTGTGAAAGTCAGCCCATTAGGATGATACTACTCTAATCTGTATGATTTATGATGTTCTATATATCTTACAGCTCAGCTTTACATAACAGGAATTGAGAGACATAAGGGTATGGAGGCGAGAAGAACACCACAGGACAATCAGATCAGAACTGTGACTCTTCATTGGGCCAAGGTGTTGTTTCACCAGCTCTCAATAGTCCCATGATACTTGTCTGTTTAGAAACATGGCAGCACCCCATTTGCAACCCTCTTTTCACCCTGACTATACAAGAGAGAACTCACATCAGAGAGCATCCTTTGCCTTGTGCTTATGATATGATAGCTTTCAACCATAGTTCATTGGTTACTGTTTACTGGTTTCCAAGTACCACATATCCTGAGTATCTCCCTGAACCAAATGCTCAAATGGATATAATTTCTTCTGCAAGGCAGAAGATTCCGTGTGCTCACTAACTACTAATGGCCATAGGAATGGACTGCAGACATTGGTTCTCTTAAAAGACTTGAGTAAGTGGAATTTTATTAAAGAGGTCTGCCAGATTGCTTCAGTGTCCCTTTCCTTCCTGGATAAGACATATACTTGGCAGACTTAGACCAAAAAAATATTTTCAGCCAATGACAATCTCTTAACTAGTATGGCTAGCTAAGCATTGGCTTAGGTCCTTCTCTGGAATCTAAATAAAGTAGTCTTAATTTATTAAGCAAGGAGAGACACTAAGTATGCATATTCTGCTACTGCTTTTCCCGTATACTAAAGAACCTGAATTAAGTGATCTATCTTCCTATTATCTTGTGCTATAAATAGGTTCACGCTGAGTGTATACAAGGTCTAGGAATGAAATAGATGAAAAAAAGTGTGCAGAACCTCTTCACTTTCCCAGTACAGTTCTGTCGACCTGCTGGTCCTCTTATTCCTCATCTCTCTCAAGAGGTGGTTTAGGCCCAGCAGCAGCTATCACACAGGGGCCATAGCCAAAGCTGAGGGTGCCCACTGACTCGGTAAGTACCGATCCTCATCGAGTACCAAGTACCTGTTAGACACTGAAGATGCAGCTAGAAGGAATATAGCACTGTCTATGACTCTCAGACTTCCCAGAAAAGGTCTTCAGAGCTAACACTTAACTCAGCTCCCTCTTAGACATGGATACTGATAACCCGAGAGGAGAAACGTGGCCTGCAGCCACCTCACCTTATATGTCTGTGATGGGACAGAAACCCACATCTGCCAGTAGCAGGCTAGGTGGTATCAGGGCATGCTGCTCTCCAGTTCCCCCTTGTTGGGTTAACCTGGAGCTGTGGTAATGGCTAGACAAACAACAGAGACATCGGGAAGCTCCCACTGGAGAACTGTGATGCTCATGGACCTTTGGCTTTTGTTTGCTATAGGTAGACGTAAAGTAGCTCTCCAGGTACTTTTGGGCTTTCAGTGGCATATAGGAATTTCAAAGACAAAAAATGGCCTCCAAATATTTATAGAAATTGCTTGAGAGAAATCTATTTTCTAACATAAGAATATATTCTACTGGAAGAATTAAATAAACATTTATCTATAGCTAACATATAAAAATTCTGAGTAAAGAAGCAGTTAAGCAGTCCCTGGCTTTTATGATATAGAACAGATGACTATAGTAGAGGCCAGAAGCTTCACTTGCAAAAAAAATTAAGGATTTTACTAACAACTGCTAAACAGTGAGAAAGATTTTGCTTCTTGCCAACACAGGTTGCAGAAAGGCCCCACTGTAATGAGTAAAACAATCAGTTAGTAAGGGCTGCTCCTTAAAGTAATCATGGCTTCGCTTCTAAAGATGGTGTTGCTTCTTGACATCTTTAAAATATGTTTGTAGGTTTTGAAATTATAATACAATTATATCATTTTCCCTTCTCTTTCCTCCTTCCAACTCCTCCCACACACCATCCTTGCTCTATATTAAACTTGGGTCCTCTTTCTTTAGTTGTTACATATAGATAGATTATTTTTTAAATACATAAGTAGAACCTTCTCACTTACACGTGTGTGTGTGTGTGTGTGTGTGTGTGTGTGTGTGTGTGCGTGGTCTCAGACCTATGTATACGGTCTCAGGACTGACTACTTGGTATCTGATAACCAATTGGAAAGGGCTCTTTTCTGGGGAAATGCATATCCCCCACTTTCAGCATTCCCCAGTTACTCGTAACTCTTTGTCTAGGGTTGAGGCACCACAAGTTTCCCCCCTTCCATGTTAGCATGTCCATAGATGTCAACCTAAATATTTTGCATATTTTTAGTAATTATGCTGGTTTAGTGAAGGGGAGGTTGTAAGTTCTCCTTCAAGATCTATGATTTCACTTTCAACTAGTTGACTAGGTGTCTAGCACCGGGCATGGTTTCCCTCTTACTGAGCAGACCCAAAGACCAATTAGAGAGCTGTTGGTCACTGACAGGGGATGCATGCCAGTACTGCTGGTTATTGATGTGGTTCATTAATTTCACATCTGGGTAGGATTGGTGTTTGCCTCCCTCCCTTGGAGGCTTCTATGGCACCTTCTGATATCATCAAAATCAGTATTTATCAGTTCCAAGAAAGGGGCCTTCTGGGCCCTGTACCCAAAGTGCATGGTGTCTTAACCAACAGGGACTTAACTTCCTCCTCTGAGAAGTAACCAAGGACAGCAGCAACAGCACCTATGTTTGGGCAATCACTTGGACAGCCCTAAGCAACAACTCGAAGGAGGGCTTCTCATGCCTGGTGTTGGGATTTTCATTTGACAGTCTTTGGATCTTGGGAGGACCAATGTCAGCCCAGATAGGAGGAGTTTTATTTAATTGATATGTGTTTATGTATACATAGACTTACTGCATTATATGTGATTTTTATAGAGATAGATAATAATATGCTCTTCATTACTTTTCCAGACATCCTTAGTGCTGTTCTAACTTCCTTCTTCTGCATTCACCTCCTTTCCCTTTGTTTTTCCCATGTCCCCCTTCAAATCTTTGCATTTTTCTAGTCCCCTCTGTTGCTCCCCACGTGGTGCCCTTATACTTTTTCCAAACTGCCTCTAAGTTTTGGGGTTTTTTTCTAGATTTCCTCTTTTTAGAGCCTAAGGAGATCACAGAGTCATAGGCACGAATTAGCCTGAGGTGGGGGTGGGGGGAACTCTTAGAGGAGAGATTGCCCCAGTTCAATTCTTAACCTCTGGACACCCGTAATTTTTGAAACTGAGATTTAGAAGTCAGAAAACCAGAGCCAGGTGTAGTGCACATACCTACAATTCCAGTACTTCACGGGCTGATACAAAAATATCCCAAGAACTAAGCCACCCTAAGCTCTAGACTAAGACAGCGTAATAAAGAATAAGGTAAATGATATCGTAAAAGCAAACAAACAATAGAGAACAAACAAGGGAAACTACATCAAAAGAAGCTGCAGCAGCCCTGGCGAGCATTTATTGCTCACTTTCTCCCTGGAGAGCCACTGCATCCCACATGGTATTAAACCCCATTACAAGCCTAGGACTGGGCATTATCACCTCCCTTGTAAGTTACTCAGTCAGTGAGCGGCATTTGGCTCCACACCAAACTCCATCTGAGGCTAATGATCATTGCTTGTCCAGCACGTAGCAATAAATGGCAGAGTGTTTCTGGGAAGCAGTGATGGAAATGAGAAAGGGGCCAAGACTGAAGCGAGGGGAAAGGGGAAGAACCAGGCGATAAAGCAATGTTTAATGAGCACGTTACACATGAGGAATTCTGGCAGGTATCAGCTACAAGGATGCCCAGCACATTGATTCTCCTGCCATCCCTAAGCAGGATGTGGGCTCAGCTGTTACTTACTTCTCAAGCAAGGAACTGAGGCAACACCTGTGCCTGTTCCCTGCCCCTCACCTTCCATGGCCAGTGACTTCCATATGATTTGCCTTACATACCATCTGAGGATAATTAGGTGCCTACATACACACATTTACAATATAAATTGTATATAAAGCAGTTAGCATAGCCCCTGGTACATAGCAAGTTGTCAGCCAGTGTTAGTTATCATTATAGTATTCGATTTTCCGGAACAATGAGGTAGCAGTGAAATTGTCACCAGAGTCCTCAAATAATTACATCAAGTACAAGAGGAGTTAAGTGGGTTTATGGGCAACTGGACTACTGTCTGCTTCTGCATTTTCCTTCCTGCCAAATTCCATTGTCCTATGTATCCAAATTTATAGGTCCTTCAAGATCTAAATTTAACAGGCTTTCTGGGATTATAGCTCAGGATAAGGTGTCTTTTAGAATAAGACTACACAGTAGAAATATAGTATGATAACATATGTAATCTTAGTTTTACTCCAGTATATTTCGATATTATCATGTTAGCATGTAATCAATATAAAATAAATAACATGGTTCTTTTCTTTTGTTCCACCAAACCTTCAATATCTGGTGGTCTATGTTGTACACTCGGAGCACACTTGAATTTGGACTAGCTACCGTCTCAGCTGTGCGGATGGTCAGATGGGATCAGGGACTAGCGATTTCGACATTCTACCTTGAGAGCAAGCTGGTGCTATCCCTTTAAAAATCAAAATATCTCTGGCATCAGTAGTGGGCAGAGGGTGATCATCAGAGTGGCAGGTGGTCTTGTGGTCTCTCTGCCCCCAGGGAATTTGGAAAGAAAGAGCCTGTTTCTGCCCAAAGCAAATCGCGGGAGGTTCATCTGAGGCCCTGCTGATGACACATTCGTAGAGTTCACACCCCAGCACACAAACAGGCTCTGGCTAAACTGGCTTTTAAAGAAAATACCTTCGGGTCTGCAATCACCCCGCCCCCACCACCCACCACCGGGTTCACAGTCTACATTCTCAGCTGCATCCCAGCACTCCATCCCTTGTACACGAGCACCACACAGAAGCACATACTTTCCCTGATATTGGCACGGTTCTGCGATTCTGATTCATTCTTTTTACGTTTCCTGTGCACCCACTATGCTCTAAATGGAATAAGGGATGATCCTGACTGACTTCAAGAGGGACCTAGGAGTATTACACAGCATTTACTGGTCCCTTCTGGGGTTTGAATCAGAATCACTGTGCCTGTATTCCTGAATGGGAGCATTGATGACCACCTATGGCAGGAACTGCCTTTGCTCCTATTTTGTTTGCATTTATTCAATATATATATATATACATATATATGTATATATGTGTGTATGTGTATATATATGTATATATGTGTGTATGTGTATATATATGTATATATGTGTATGTATGTATATATATATCCTCTCCCTTCTCGGGTATCCATCAGCTGCTTGCATCCCCACAAAGGCTAAAGCAAGTGGACAATTGTGGCAGTCACACATCACACAGATGCTTGCCGATCAAACAAGGACAAGCTATGTAAGCCTTGCAGACTCCTTTCTAAAGCCAGACAAAGGTGTGGGGACATGCCACGCTGAAATAACATTCTTTAATGACCACACGGAAGCCCTCCACCTCACCTCACTCGGTGATGCAAGACGTTTGATCATTGCACCAAAAGCTGCAAGGACCAAGTACGGAGTTTTGCAGGAAAAACAAAACAAAGAATGGATATTAGAATCTACAAGAAAATTACCAAAAAGCCCAGTTAGAGGTGGAACCAAAGAACTGGGTTGTCTTCCTCCACCCAACAGCACTTCCAGGCTGGTAAGCAACTTCAGACTTGCTGTCCCACGCCTTACTCCCAAGAAGGCATGGCCTTTGGGGGAGAGGCACAGGGGGTCACACAGGTGGAACAATGTGTTGAGTGACATATACAACCCAGGCTCTCTACTCTCCACAGCCCTTTGGGACCATCACCACCTTCATTTTACAGGTCTTGAAGCTGAAGCATAGGCCAGTTAAGTAAGGAGGTAGAGAACAAACCAGATCCCTACCTTTTTAAAAAAAAATTGCAATGCTGTTTGGCCAATAGCTGAGGCATATTCCTAGTTAGCTCTTACATCCTAAATTAACTCATTTCTATTAATCTGAGTCTCACTATGAGGCTGTGGCCTAATGTGAAGTTTCTAGTGTCTGTCTTTTTCTGCAGCTACATGGCATCTCACTGTCTCCACCTACTCTCTCTACATTTCTCCATTCAGATTTCCCACCTGCTTCTACTCTGCTAAGCCATTGGCTGAAACAGCTTTATTCATCAACCAATAAAAACAACACATATATAGAAGGACATCGGACATCATCTCCATTTTCTACCTAATTAAAAGGAATGTTTTAATTTTAGCATTGTAAAATTATATGCAACAATACAGTTATCAAGCAAAAATTGCAGTTACAATATATCTTTATGAATCTAAAATTTCCTAACTAATAAAATTATATCATAGCTAAGAAAACCTTTAAGTAAAACTGTCTTCAAATCCATCAAAGTCCCCAGAAAGATAGATATAATTTTACCTACATAAACAAGAGGTCCATTATAAGCAACTTCCAAAGTTCTAGAAATAATAGAGACACCTTCCCTAGCATCTTTCTTTCTTTCTTTCTTTCTTTCTTTCTTTCTTTCTTTCTTTCTTT